>JAPPVO010007118.1:0-22500 GCA_030407325.1 Camellia japonica
TTTTTTTACTTATTTTTGATTTTTTCAAATTTTTTTTTTTTGAAAATTTTTCAAAAAGATTTTACTTTTTAAATTCATCTATACAAAGACAGACCAAAAAAATAAAAAATAAAAATTAACACAATTTTGAAAAAAGTCACTTAAGACAAAAAAAGATTAAAAAAAAAAAGATAGGTTTTTTAAGGGTTTGCAAAAGATATAATTAAAAAATGAACAGTTAACATGTTAATCATGTTGACCTTATTAAAGATCAATATAATTTATTCCAGTTATTTCAAAATTTGAACAATTTTCCTAGTGCACAATTTTTGAATCTGCCACTAAATTTAAGTACAAAGTTTAATTTGGTACCAAATTTATTCATCATCAGCCAATAGTACCTATTGTTTTTTCAATCTAATTTTCCCATGCCAAGGTGAATTACCACCAACCGGTTTCTATTTTTACATTTCATCAATTAGATATCCAATCATGATATGATCAAATTTAAAACTTTTTGATAATTGTTAGGAGTACAGAATGAGTTATGGAATAGTCTACAAAAAAATATATTTGGGATATTCTAAATAAGTGTATTTTTTGACTTTTTATAAAAAAAAAAAATATGTAGAAAAGTAGAGAAAGTAGGTAGAAAAGTAAAGAAGAGATGTTGATAAATGTTGATTGATATGACCTAAATACGTGTATATATGCAAAAAAAATGTACTTTTTTAGTGCATGTCAAACACCTACTAAGTTCGAATAGGATTCAGATTTAAAATAAATCTCAGCCTATAATTATATTTTTATTCTGTGTTCTTAACATCATTCAAATTTTTGCATCATGTTTCTTACGGGTATTATGGATAGGTAATTGGTGCGAATTGCGTGCAAGTTGACAACCTTATTATGAATTTTAGGGTTAATTATGTTTTTATTAATTGTTTTGTTCTTAGTTTGGCTGTCAAAATGATTAGGCAAGCAAAACCAAGAGTAGAGGTCACAACTCTAATCTGGATAAAACGTTTTGGGAATTGATGGGTTCAATTAATTTGTACCATGCAATCTCTTTGAGGGAAATTATTTAATGTTCTCGAAATATCACGTATCTGTACTCCTTAATCAATTATCATTTAATATACCTTCTCAAGTTCTCCAATCACCCAACACAATACTCCATTTACCCAACTTCTCTACTAATCATAATGTTATAAAATACCATGTGTTTATACTCTAGAATTATTGAATAACTGCTTAAAAGGTTAATCAACTTGTAGCTATACTTATATGGAAACAATACACATCCATAATATTTTTTCGAGTCTAGCTTCCATCTAGTTTAGATCTTAAATTGGAGGGTATTGTTCAGATTTGTGAGGCCTACTATAAATTTTATTTCGATAATTTAAATTATTTATTTTATAGAGCCTTTCATTAATATCATTCATTTAAAAAATTAGATTGTGATCTGTCTGTCCAATTTATTGCCTTTTTTACCCAAAAAAATGGATGACTAGTGTGTTTTAAAAAATATACATTTTTTATTTTGGTTGGCAAACACTATCAATAACGTAAATTGAGGTGTTCGAGTCAATGGAAAGGTATCGGCCAGATGTGATAACCTAATTCTACCCAAATAAAAAAAAAAAAAAAAAGTGAATAAATATATTATATATGCATACTATATATAAAGTAAAACTTGGAAATTGTGTAAATGTCAAAGGATTTTCTTTTCTAAAAATGCCTATGATAATTTGAAAATTGTCACTGTAAAAAAATTATTCAAATCTTTAAATTTTCTACTATTCATCTTTTTATTTTTTTCAATGATATGCATTTGCACACGCATTGCTTGTGTATCAAGCCACTAATTAATATATAAGGCGAAAATTGGAGTTGATGTTGATGTGACAAAAATCTTTTCTGAAAATGCTCCCAAAACTTGATAATTGCTATAAATTATTTCAATTCTCTCCGTTGGTTTAAATAACTATTATAATCATCAAATCCAATTACACAAGTTATATGTGTCTATCTCTAATATATATATTTTCGATACTATATATAATCGCGTGGGCCAACATTTCTAATAAGAGATCATACATGTGGGAGTTTGTTTCGTTCTAAAGCCTTTTACTCGACCACTATACAGGAAAATGATTACAGTAAATCCAAAGATGACCTTATTTGGTTTGCTTTTTACAAAAATTTTTATGTTGTGTTTGGTTGAGAGATTTGGAGAGGGATTTAGAAAGAGAAAGGGAAAATGTATGTGAAATTAGGTGAATATAGACATGTTTTATTTACATTTCACCTACCTTTTCCATTTCCCTTTCCAAATCTCTCTCCAAATCCTCCAACCAGTATTAGGAAAAATTCTCTACAAATAATTTTTCAAGAGTAATCAAATCAAATAAATTTTTCCAAAAAAAATCTCAAAATTTTGTTTGGTTACCTACTTTCCAAAATCACTCTCTCTCGTACACATCAAATCAATCACTTTTTTTAAAACTCTCTCCCCAAAATAATTTTCTAAAACAATTTTTGAAAAAAGACAAAGCAAATAAGTTTCGTACTTTTTATATCAAAAACTACTCTACAAACAAAAATCAAACACAATCATTTCGGAGATAATGGGTTGTTTTGAAAAGATAGTTAAAAATTAATTTTTTAATATTTTTTAAAAAAATATGTTAAAAAATATGAGAGATAATGTAACCAAAAATAAATTAAAAATTAAAAGATAATTTTTAAACATCTTTTCAAAATATCCTAATATCATCTCTGTCTACAAAACATATAGATAGATATAAGCAGAGAGCAGATAGAACAAATCGTGCATGGCTTAATAATCACCCAAAGACATGTCTGTTGGTGAGCAGGGCACAAATTAAGGGATTTGTACTTCACCTTTCCTTCCTTCATATTAGGCCATTTTTACTTTTTGACTTTCAGATCCTTTGAAATTGAGCTCACCTTTCAAGCTATTTAACTTTTCTACATTTTTAATTTAAAAAAATTAAAACTTTATTTATTTTGTGCATTTTTTAATAATTTGTTTTAAAAAATTTAAACCTATTTAGTTGAATAAGTTATTAGATAGTATTTTTTTTTTTTGGGGTGTAAATATCAAAATATACTTCAAAAAAAAATTATACCAGTAATTATGACAATAGATAGACTCTTTTATCGGTGTAAGTGGAAAAAAATTTAAAAATTTTAATTAGGATTTTTTTTAATTTATTAAATAAGCCAATGAGATATAATGGGTTGATATGGTATCACTTAGGTCATCTCCAGTCGTTTATCAAATGTTTCATCAAATTTAAATTTAATGAAAAATTTGTAAAAACGGTGCTCCAACCGTTTCATCAGATAGATATCAAATGAAAAGAGTGTTATATTCTTTTATCAAATCAAGAGAGTTTTTATCCTTGCATCAAATTTTGCAATGATCGTGGTAAACAACCTAGTGGATGATCGGCCAGACAATCTCTTGGACAACCTTCTTGTGGACTTTTTTGTCCTTAAATTTTTACTCATTTTCTTATTCTATTAAATAATATCAGAAAATTTACATCTATTAAAATTTTTAATAATGTAATTTAATAATTGGGAGTATTTAGGGCAGGGGACAAGAGCTTCAAGATCAAAGATCCTTGGCCCTACACAATGCATTGTCCATGGCTAATCAATAATCACCCCCAAACCATGTTACTCTCTCTCATCAATGGGCACAAAATTTGGGAATGTGTTACCCATAAACTCATGAAAGTTCATGACTACATTAACAATACTTTAGTAGACATGCTCACATATTAGTTTATTGTACTTTTAACAATAATGTTAGGTAACTAAATTTAGAAATCAAATTTTGAATGATACATCCCAAAATTTAATCAGCCAACATTACTTTTAATTTAACCTTTTTTTTTTATGAAGGAAAATGTAACAAAGAAATTCAACCATTAATGTTAGAGTTGAGAGACTGACAAGGTACCCACAGGATTGACAAGAACTAGTAAGGTAAAATTAAATAAATAAAAAAATTAGTCTTTTAGAGAAATTATATAGAAATCTTTATTATTAATATAAAAATGACATTTTTGCAATTTAAAGTAATCTTGAAAAGTGTTTTGTATTAAGCTAAAAGTCCTAGCTAGATTATTATTATTTTTTATTCTACAATATTACTCTTTAAACAAAAGTTCGCATGTATGTTTGAAATAAAAGTAATTTTGAAGAGGAATAAGAATATGATTTTAACTCCACATGATTCAAACATTTGGAATGGATTAAAATAAAATTAAAAAAATAAATTTTTAATTACCTATTTCAGTAGGAATTCGATTCCCCTACCACCTTGTGAAAATCTCACAGATTTTTTTAATTCCTAAACACTTCAACAAAATTTCAAATCAATTCAACTTTTTGAAATCGAAAACATACCAAATAAAATTTGGAGGACTTACGTATAAGTTTTAATATGTGAACTTATTGTTCAATAGATCCTGTAAAAATTAATGGCGTTTTTCATCAAATACTAGTAAAAGCGTTACTAATTGTTAATTTTTAGCGATTGTTTAAAAAAAAATTCACAAAAAATGTCATTACATATAAGTTTTAGCGATAGTTTTAAAAAATGTCAAAAAAAAGTTACTAATTTTTAACTTTTAGCGACATTTTAAAAAATTCATCATAAAAAAGTCACTAATCGTAAATTTTAGCGATAATATAAAACCGTGACAAAAAAAAGTCACAAATTATCAATTTTTAACGACATATGCAAAAAAGCGTCACAACAAATTTTTTGCCACGATTTTACTATAACTTATTTTTAATAGGACTTGATGAAAAATAAGTCCAACTATTAAGACCTATTAATAATTTACCAATTTCTAATTTTTAAAAAACAAAAAATAAAAGTGTTACCAAACCACACTAAGTGCAACATCTTCCGTTTGTACTCACTAGATTAGTAAACATATGCTCAATTTGATTTATTAGAATGCAATAAAAGTTCATTTCTTAAATTCTTATTTCGAATGATCATTCACTTACAAAGTTAAAATATTAAATAATAATTTTATTTATAATTTATTATTTTTTAGTCTACCAAATATGAAAATAAAAATTTTGATAAAATAATTATTTCATTTTATTTCATTTCAATGAATCAAACACTGTATTACAGTATAAGAATCTTTATTTCAAAATACTCTTATATTCTTTAGACTATCTAGAGAAATATTTGCTTCCAAATTTTTATATTATCCAATAATTAGCATACATTAAAATACAAAAATAAACAATTTTAAAGACACAGTATCTTCTAGTTGATAAGTGTTTTATATAATAAGTATGTCACATGGACGAGATGACATAATCTTATACCCTTTCACTCATTAATTGACATATAATTAAAGTGGAATCCAAAAAATTGTTTGTTGCTTTACTCAAAGTGCTAAATGTTCGACCACTTGAAATTTCAATCTTACTTTTATTAAATATCTATTAATAAGTGAAAAAATGAATTCATTTCATATATGTCACATGAGATGAGTTTGGATTTACTAAAGTTGAGGATTTACTAAAGTTGAAAATCTCAACTTCATATGTGAAGTTGACGCATTATTAGACCAATTCATGTTCATCTAAGTGATTTAAACTGTTCAACTTATATGACAAGCTAAGAACAAAATACATGCAAAAAAATTAAGCTGATCAAGCATAATGATCAAATCACATATATATTGCAATGGACAATTTGCTCTTAAAAACATATATGTCATATAAATAAAAATGATCGGATGGGAATGACGATTGATGTTGAATCAACGTGATCTTTTGCATGGATAATTTTTTGAGTTGATTGTATTAGATGAATAATTTAGATAACCAAAGTGAGTCTAAGATAATCTTAGGGCATCAATATCAAATTAGTTAAAATTTTGTTATATTTTAGGGTAAATTACAAATACACCATTTGAGATTTACTTAAAATACAAATTACCCCCCGTGGTTTGGAAAATTACAAATACCTCCCTGTCAGAAATTTTTATTTAACAGAATTAATTAAAAAAGTGAAATTTCTAACTGTTCACCTATACAATAATAAAATTATCTAAATTATTAATTGAAATAAAATTTTAACATTATTAAATACCATTAAGTAACTTGATGATTTATTAATAAAATGATCTATTTGTTATGAAATTAGAAACTTTATGGGGCATAATGTAATTTCTAGAACCCTAAGAGGTAATTTGTAATTTAAGTAAACCTCAGGATGTGTGTTTGTAATTTATCCTGTATTTTAACTTAAAAATTACTTTTCCTATTTTGGTTTTATATCTTTTAAATTACATTCTACAACAAACTCTCTATTATTTATCTATACTATTCAAATATTATTTTATTCATTTTAATTTGGTATTACTTTTTATAAACTCAACACAATTAATTTTAATATATATATATATATATATATATGTTTTTAATGTTTTGTTAGAGTAAACTATTGACTATATTTGTTGAGTCAAAATTATCAAAACCAAGGCATCGTTTGAAAAGTTGGCTATTTTAGTAAGTTATTTTAATTTTTAATTATTTTAGTAGATTCAAATTTTTTGTGTTTGGAAAGATAGTTAAATTTTATTGTAATTGAATGTGATATTTGTGAAAAAAATAAATAAAATGATTATGAATTTGATATGATATTTTATTTTATTAATTATTTTAATTATTTTATCTTTTTATAAATTTTGTAAATTGAATATAATATTTTATTATATTAAGCTATTTTAATCCAACCCTTATCCTCCCAAACAAGATCTTATTTGGCATGATTGATATAAATGTATTTATTTAGATAAATATATTCATTTAGAAAAATGATTTGTGCCTCGAATTATTTGGCCCCGAATGCCCCTAATGCCCAAAACGACGTCGTTTTGGGCATTAGGCATTTTTTTTTTTTCCTGCCATTGTCGACCTGCAGAGGAGAGGAGAGAAGAGGGAGAGGGAGAGAGAGAGAAAGAGGGAGAGGGAGAGGGAGAGGTCGCGGTCGCCGTCCCCGTCGTCTCCGATCCGTCGCCGATCCGATCGCCGATCGCCGCCTCTGCTCGTCGCCTTCGCCATCACCGATCGCCGCGCCTCCCGCCTCCGCCTCCAGCCCATTGTTTAGGCCCCCTCCAGTCCCCCTACCCCTCCGTCTTCTTCTTCGTTCTTCAGCTCCGTCTTCTTCTTCGTTCTTTAGCTGAAAAAAAAAAAAAAATGAAAACCACGAAACGACGTCGTTTTGTGGTTTTGGGGCACTCGGGACACCAATTTTTCGAACTCTCAATCAGTTCTCATTTATTTAACTTACGTCACTTCTCAATTGTTTAATATATCTTTTCACAAAAAATTTAAAAAGATATTTATTTAGATCATTATAAACGACCCACTGGACATGGGTAGTTGATTGCAAAGGAAAATTATAATGTATAAAGCTTCCTAGCCCCAGCTGGGGGTGACACCCAGTGAGGTGTCTCAGCTGGGGGTGCACAGTTTTCCCTTTTTTTTTTTTGTTTTTGTTTTCAGCCAATCCCCCACTGACACGTCACTGGGGTTGTCAGTGGGGGTGGCCGTACTGGGTGTATAAATCACAGCTCAATTATAATATACTCAAAACTCATGACACAACATGCAAACATCCAAGAATCGTTGATTCGAATTAGCCAGTGAACACAACAGGGAGACCCACATGAAATCAAGCATCTCCCCAAAGCCGTTGGTCATTGTCCCAATACCACTCACTCTCCCCTCACCCTTTCTCGCTCCAAACATGTGGACAGGAAGTAGGACCCTCAAACTTTTCTCAGGTACCAAACAGCCCCTACTGCCTAGGTAAGTAGTATATAGAAATGAATAGACATATATAGCAGATAAGTACAGTCTCAAACCTATACATATACACATCTATATCTATCCACAGACAGCAAAGAAAACACGCATTTAGACCATCGTGTAAGCCATCGTGAAACACTTGAAATAACCACCAGTCACTACACGCCGTCGATACACACAATATATTATATATATATATATTGTGTGAAATGTATATATGTGTATATATATTAATTTATATATATACACAATATATGTGTATATATATATATCTGAAACTCCCCTTTTGGGGCCCTCTTCGTGTCTCTATCTTCCTTTTCGGTTTCCTTCTTTTGTCTCTCTTCATCTCACTTCTCTCCTTTCCGTTACACATACTACACATATAGATATAGATATATATATATAGTTGTTGATGTCTTCATCTTCGTCTTCGTCTTCGTCGTCACAACACAGTGACGGAGGAGATGGTGGAAATGGTAGAAGAGGCGGCGGCGATTTCGAAGGTCCCTCGTCTTCTCGCCGTCGCTCCGTCAACGGCGTTTGGCCTGAGCCTTTCGTCGAAGCTCTCGCTTCTCAGGTCGCCATTGACGCTTCTCTCTCCTCCGGCCGCCTCGCCTCCGCCCCCGCCCTCGTCAACCTCTTCCAGGTCTGTCTGTCTCTCTCTCTATCTCTCTCCCTCCCCTCCTATACATACATATATATTTGTGTTTGTATCGATGATAGCTTGTGTTTCGGATGATTCTGGAGAGAGAATTGAATGAATTTGTTTGTGTTTTATAGATGATTCTAGAGAGAGAATTAGATGAATTAGAATGTTTTGTTGTTTAGATACTGAGTTTTAGTGGTAATTGTTGCTGATTAGTATCGTGATTTGTTGAGATTAGCGATGGAGACTGTACCATTCGCTTGATGAAGCGACTGATGTGATTTTCCAGAGATAAACTAAATCTTTGACCAAATCACAATTAGGCCTGAAACGTACTCTAAAACCTAGAAACTTTGCTTTGTTTTTCAGAAAAATTTTTAGAAAAAATTTTCTACAAATAAATTTTTAAGAATAATCAAACTAATGGCTACCCAAAATAAGTACACACTTTATATTTTTATCTTTTTTTTATCACATCACCTCTCTATTTTTCTGTACATCTTTTTATAAAAAGGCAAAAAGTGCACTTATTTAGGTCATCCCAAACAACCCCTAAATAATTTTTTTAAAAAAAATCTCAAAATTTTGTTTGGTTACATACTTTCTAAGATCTCTCTCTCATATACATCAAATCAATCACTTTTTTTAAAACTCTCTCTCCCAAAACAAATTTCCAAAATCATTTCTGAAAAAAGACAAACCAAATAAGTTTTCGTACTTTTCATGTCAAAAACTACTCTACAAATACAAATCAAACACACCTTTTATAGTTCAAATATAATTATTATATTTTAAAAATATTCATTTTTTAAAATTATATTTTGATAGTATATTTTTTAAAAATATTAATTATTATAATTATATTTTTTTGTATTTTTAACAAATTTAAAAGAAAAATAAAATAGTAAATTTACATTATTTTATTCTTTGATTTTAGAGATTAATATTTTAAAACAGAAGGGATAATTTTTTTTTTAACCAATTCAGTAAAAGAGAAATGGAATTGATATCATAATAATACTATTATTATATTTAATAGTATAACATCAAATTAGAATGGGAAGAGAATTCTTATACCGTAAAATTTGGCATTTCAAATCAAAATAATATATGATACAATTTTTAATGTACACGAGAAATTATTTAAAAATATATTTGTACAAAGTGAGATGGGATTAATAGTTTTGATCAAGAATAAATGTATGTATAGATATTAGTAAATCACCACTATATATGTATACATATATTCTTTTAATCAAGAATATGTGTATAAATATATTAGTAAATCGCCACTATATTTATTTTCTTCTATTTTATTTAGATAGGATCACCACTACACTTAAAAGTTAAGGTCTCGTTTGAAAATTTGTTATTTTAGTGGGTTATGTTTTTACAAAAAAAAATAAAAATAAAAAGAGTGACGTGATGTAATATTTTATTTTATTAACTATTCTAATTTGAGATAAACTATTTTAGCCCATCCAAAATAAGCTCAACAATGTATTTTTTGTGAGAAAAATATAAATGGGAACAAATTTTTTTGGGTGAATAAATGGGAACAATTGTAAACGGAGAAATTCACTCAAAAACCTCCGCCTACCTCAGCTCTGACTCCCGCCTAAGTTTTAAATTACTAAAAGACTTAAAATCTTAAATTTGTTAAGAAATTGATCCAATAATAAGTTTGGAACATATGTATAATTGCATATAAATGTATAGATAGATGCATAGGGTAATGCCTAGGAGGAGTATCCAAGGAGGAATTGCCGCTAAAAGGGCTTCATTTAATTTGTGGAGTCTTTTCGGTGACTATAAATCTGAAACCATAAATTTTAAAAAAAAATTAGAAAGAGCCTTTTATATGTAGTTTTCTTTCATTGGCATTATTATCATACCCAGCCCTTTTTCTTTTTGGAAATCTCTATTTTTGGACCCCCTTTATATATGTCATTTTAACATAATGAAAAGAGTTGTTTTCGTTTTGAATTCCTTTCCCTTTTCTTTGCATTATTATCCTTTTTAAAGATCTAGAAAATGCCTACTTTTTGACTCAACTTTCTTAGCAATCTTAATGTCTATCCTCCTCTCTATTAATGGGGACACTTTTATTAATAACAATTAAAAAAATATAGATGTAGATAGAGACCTTTGAGAGACCTCTTCTAGTCTATAACTTAATTTTTTTTTTTTTTTGGTTTATTATATTTGGGTTAAATGGTGGGATTCATAAAGTAAAATTAAAGTACACAGTCCTGGGGAGTGAAACTCTCTAGCTTCTAGTCTTTAAATTGGTAGTCTTTTGAACAGAAACTAAATTAGGAGAGAGAAAACAAAATCTCAGATGCATGTCCCTTAGCTTGCTCCAACATGGCATTGTGTCATAGCATTTCTATATTTAGTTAGCTTTACATGAAACAAAATTTACAGTTTTGGATGTATTAGGTTAGCATTGTGTCAATGTTTGCTGACATGAACTGTTCTTGACTGAATTTTAAAGTGTTTAACCCTTTCTTGTTTGTTAGACTTTTGTCATGCTGTTGGTTTGTATTTCTAATTTTCCAATCCAGCAAAAATAATTCATTTCAAGGTACGTTGCACCATGCTCTGCAATATGTACGTTGCACCAGTAAGGTCTCCAATATCTAAAACTTTCAGCAATGTTAGACACCCAAAACATCTACTCATAAAAATATTCAGAATAAGTAATGTGTGGTAGAGATGCATTTTAAATGTAGGTCCTATTATTCAAAAATTGAATTTGAACTACATCACATTTCAGAATAAATTTCTTAGACAATTTTTCTAGGTTACTATCTTTTCCTAGAACTTTTTCTTTGCATTTTGCTTGTCATAGGGACTTCTTGTAGATAAATTTTGTGAATGGAGGTTTTTTGTAGAAAATACTTAAAAAATGTAACCACTGGTGTGTGAGGCCGGAGAATTAATTACACAAATGTAAAATAATTTTGATCACGAATATCAAATGGTAGAGTTATTAAAAAAATTGCTTCACTCAAATTATAGTATTTGATAGCTGAGTGATTGGTTGTCTCTAGATTTGTTTTCAGAATCAATAGGGATCTTGAGATGATAAGAGAGAAAAAGGCCTGTGGACACAAACAAATGAGATTACACGAAGTATTATAACTACTAGGGCTGTTTGGGAAGTTTGGTTTTTGGTTTTTTTTAATTTTTTTTTACTAAAAGACAAATTAATTACAAAACAAAAAAAATCAATCCAAACAAAATATCACATCAAATTTCATAATCATTTCACTTCTTATTTTACAAACATCACATCCAACCACAAAAAAATTCAACTATCTTTCCAAACACACTACAATTAAAAAAATCTATAAAAAAATCCACTTCTCAAACACCAACACTGTTAAATTGATAAATAGGCTTGCATAGTATAATTTTTTTATGGGTTACATAAAATACCAAATTAGCAATTTGATAAAAATTTAGAAAGATTTTTTTTTTTTTAATAGGTAGAAGAGAAATAAGATATTAGCGGTCAAACTCACATCACATTGAGTAAGATAATTATTTATATATTAGACCAATCTTTAATCATAGATTTAAACAAATTATTTCACTCTGATAACACTTCACTTCAATAATGTGCCATTCATTCCGTATTTGATTTTGTCCTAGACTTGTTTTTAGAATATGGCTTTCAAACTCAAAATTTTGATATTGAGAGAGAAAGGGCTATGTGGACACAAACTAATGGGATTAGTGACTTGAGAGAGAATTCATATTCTTTGATGACTTTATCATTACTCTACATAGATACATAGGCTTACATAAAATAACATTTTTTGATGGGTTACATAAAATAACAAAATTAGCAATTTGATAAATTAAAAAAAGAAAAAATGATCAATAAGAGGAAAATAAGAAGAAAAAAAAAGTACTTATTAATCTTATCAGGATGGTAAATGTGTGATAATAGGTCAATCCTTAATCTTTAGGACCTTTATAATAGTGAAAGGAATGTTTTGTTGGTACTCTTCACTGGGATAAATAAATAAATCGTTGGCAATGCAACATGGGGGTCAAAATCCAACATGTTTCCATTGCAATAAAATAGAGAGAGAGAGAGAGAGAGAGAGAGGGGGATATGATAATGAATATGGGGTGCCCAATGTCCTGGTGTTTAAACCGATGTCTACTTGTCTCTTCAGAATATAAAGTCTTCTTATTGCAGAGCTCTCAGAGCTCCTGCTGCTGAGAGACCTCTCAGCTCTGTTTGTTGAGTTGCTTTTCATGCTCTGCCCTAACTACTAATAAAAGAATCCCCAAACAAAAAAAATTAAAAAAAAAAATCTTAAATATTTTGGGTGGAGTGTGGTTGTTCAACAACAAAAGAATATATATGCAGTATATAGTGCTCTTTTTAACTAGCTTTCAGTTTTTAATTTATTTTATGATACATTATTTTTCACATAATTTATCTAAAAAAAATAAAATAAATTAAAAAAATAAAAAAAACTAATTTTTAATCAACTTGTGAAAATACATTATAGTTTGTCATAGAAACATGCAGGCTTTCAAATAGAGACTAGTAGAGTCAAAGATGGAGGGAAAAGGTGTAGTTGTGAAAAAGTGTAATACAGAGATTCGTTGCTTTTAACGATACAGGCTTTTGCCCACCCCGGCACCCACCCTTTATTGGAAATGAAAGAGAGAGAAAATGAAGCAGACATGTAATTCGATGTTTGTTTTGCGATTGTTTATAGGATTTTGAAGGCGACTTCCCTTCTTCATATGTATTATCATAAAGCATTAGAATTCTTTGAAGTTTGTGATTTCAATTTAAGGGTGTCATGATTTAAATTGTTTATTTTTAAGATTCATTAAATAAAATATTTATGAAAAAATTAAAATGATAGAACATCGAGAGTTATATGTTTTATTCATATTTATATTATAATAAAAAAATAGATGGATATTATTTTTTTATGGGATAAATGGATATTTTTAAAATTATATTTGTCATTTATTTTTTAAAACAATTGTAATGAAAACATATAATTACTCCTATCTAATTATCTTAATTTGTATATAAATATTCTAGTTAATGAATTTTAAAAAATTCAATTTAAAATACTATTCAAATCATTAGAATAGACTCTAAAATAAGCCTATCAAATCAAAATTCGAGTAAAGAATCCAAAACTTGTCAAATTTTGAATTAAAAAAAAAAAAAACCATTAAGAATGTATAGGGGTACATACATATATTGGTAGTTTACAAAAATTTGTTAAAATTTATGTGATTGTACGAATTTATATTTAATTTATAAAAATTTATGTAATTTTACGGTGTGTGTAATGCGCATAGCATGCTTGAGAATTTCCCAATAAAGAGAAGAAGGATTCAGGAAAAAATGTCAGTCAACTTCTGCTCTACCTCCCCGATAGTAGGGATGATATCATGAGAGTCGCTTTTTTGTACTTTCGACAACAACTTGCAAAGTCTTTACTATAATAATATATTTTAACTACAAGACAAGTCTATTTTTTTTATAATATTCAATAAAATATTCCCTCTCTCTCCCTCCCCTACTTTATTTAGAGATACTGACTGCAGCATCTGGCTTTCCTTGATGTTTCATTCATCTCTCTCTCTCTCTCTCTCTCTCTCACACACTGCTCTCTAGCCCCTAGTCACTCTTGTCTGCCTGCCAGTCTGTTCGTTGTAGTCTCATCAATAAATGCTAAATCACTCCTGGAGTTTTTGTTGAGAAATGCTGTGTAAGGCCTTGTTAGGTAATTTAAAAAATCAAAAAATTAAAAATTATTATTTTATTTAAGTTACATCATCTTATTTTTTTATCATATCACTTTAAAACTTAATTTATATTTTATAAAAAATCAAAAAGTATACTTATGATCATCTTAAACCGCCCCTAAATATTTTACCAAATCTCTTATATAGGTGGGGTTCACACAAATTTATATATATGTGGTCTTATACCTCTCTAAAAAGTTTGGTAGAATATTTAATAGAATATTTGGAATCCCTTATATGGAGTGGGGCTAACACAAATTCACATATGCTTGAGTCTCACACCCATATAAAAAATTTAATAAAATATTTGAATCTTTAACATAACTCATTTTTTTTTTTTTTGACAGCATTGACACATCTCCTAAAAATAGGGTTTTAAATGTTGAACTTTAGCCGGTAATGAAAAAATATATATATATATATATAAGACACAAACATCATTATTAATGTGAGATTCATCTCCATTAGAACTCAAGCCTACTTTGGCAAGTGATTTTTTTAGTTGAAAAGTTAAAAAATTATTAAAAAAATTAAAAAATCAACATATATCAAAAAGTTTAAAAAAAAAAAATTTTCTATTTTTTGCACATTTTTTCGTAAAAAATCAAAAATCATTTCAAACATATTAGTTTTTTTTACATTATATTTTAGCCTAAAAATAAAAAAGTTATTAAAAAACTTGCTCCCAAGCGAGGCTTGTAAAATTTACTCATTGGAGTTCTCAATCATTTTTTTTTTTTTTTTGGAGTTAATTACGGGTTGTTTTGAAAAATCCGAAATAAGTTGATTTATTTTATTTTATTATGAAAAAATGTATAAAAAAATAATGTGACTTAAATAATTAAAATTTTAATAAATTGATTTATATCTATATTAATTATTTTAAATTATATTTAAAAATAATAATTAATCATAACAACTAACACCACAAAAGAGGACGTGTCATATAATTTTTTTTTAAGAGTATGTTTGATTGTTGTATTATTTTTATGAAATTAAATAAATAAGATTATTAATATAACTGTACGAAATCAGTTATATCATGATATTAAATGAGATAAAATATTAGATATATGATAAGGTTATAGATATAATTATAGAGGATAAATTATACTTAGATGTAGGAAAAAATAATCCCGAGAGACCCACATGCTTTTCACTCAATTTTTTCCAAATAAGTTTAGAGTTCAGACTTATCCATCTAGATTTTTTTAGGTGAGTGGTTGTGTTGTGAAAATTAAAGGGTAAACTACCAATAGGTCCTACTTGGGAGACTTATTACTCAATAGGTCCTACTTTGAGACTTATTACCCATTAAGTCCTATTTGATATAATTTATTAAGTGATAAGACAAATTTTATCAGTCTTTTTTTTTTATGAATAATTTTATAGTGATAAATTTATCAGTCTCTTTTTTTATGAATAATTTTTTAGTGATAAATTTATCACTCTCTTATTTTTATAGTGTTAAATTATTAGTTAGGACCTGTAGGTAAATAAGTCTAGTGAATAGGACTAATTGGTAAGTATCCCAAAATTAAATTTGTGTAGTATAGAATAAATTTGAATCATAAGATGATTTTATGTAATTTCTGGGTTGATAAGTTTGAATTCGTAATATTACGGCTCTTTTCCTTTTTATCTTGCAATCAAATACCGAGCAACATTTTCCTCCCTTTTCAATTCCACCAATATTGAGGCAACGTTTGATTGCAAAATTATTTTTTTATCAGATTAGATACAATGAGATTATTAATAGAATTGCAAGGAATAAAGTTATATTATGGAAGATTAGATGAAATCAAGGTTTTGATGTATGATAGGATTGTGGGGGATATGATTATACAATGAGATAATAAATGAGATAAATGATTAGATAGAATAAGTAAGGTATTATATTTGGTTACAAATGAAATAAAAAGATATAATTATATGAAGAAAAAAAATATTTGAAGAGTCCTCATTCTTCTAATACTACACTAATTATGTTGTTATTTAATTCTCTATTTTTCTCTATTTAATCCCATACCAATATTAAAATTATACGGAATTTAGTACCATGCACATTGGATTGAATTATCTGGTGAGACTCATATGTTCTTCATTTGTAATCTCTTCTTCCTTAACCCACCATCAAACTCCGGATTATGGCCCCCTTTGGTGTGATTGTTAAAACAGATTATAGTTTGTGACTTTAATAAGAAGTTGTTAATTTGTTTGGTGTAGTTGTTGGATTATAGATTTAAGTTGCTGAGCTAAGTAGTATTGTTAACTAAACTGTGAAGTAATTTTTTCAATTAACTTTTATTTTTTTTTATTCACTACTTGTCTATATTTCTAATAAAAAAAAAATAATAATCTATAGTCTATTTGGGTCTTTTTCTATATTTAAAAAAATAAAAAATAAAAAAATCTAAGAGTATAACAGCAAGGGGTGAGCAGCTTTTCAAAATTAATTTTTTTGAATTAAAATAAATTGTTAGAATTAAAAATTATTTGAAATAAGTTTAATTAAATAATCCAAAATAACTTTTCTAAAGTTATAAGTTATAAGTTGGCTTAAAAAAAATCGAAACAAACACCCTTTATATCAGATTGATAATTCAGCGGGTTCTATTTGTGCGACACATGTTGGCTTGTTTCTCAAAAGTCAACATAAAAGTGGTAGTTTTCACTAATTATCAAAATAGAAAATAAATTAAGGCACCAACCACATGAATTTGTCCCAAGATCATTCTACAATTTTCAAAGGGGCATGCACGAGTTTGACATCAAATTCAGTTTTGTTCCTTTTTTTTTTTAATTAAAATTTAGTTTGGTGAATAAAAAAAAAATTTGTGTGTTTATTTTCTTTTAAGCTAGCTTTTATTTTCTGGAATTGAAAAACAAGCAGGGTAATTAAACTTTTTGAAACCAAATAAACTTGGCCGTGTCAAAGACTAAAGAGTTTAATCTAGTAGATGTGATATGCTTATTATTAAGGGTGATGTCT
This sequence comes from Camellia japonica, assembly GCA_030407325.1. Classification (NCBI taxonomy): domain Eukaryota; kingdom Viridiplantae; phylum Streptophyta; class Magnoliopsida; order Ericales; family Theaceae; genus Camellia; species Camellia japonica. The sequence continues at coordinate 17,310 of JAPPVO010007118.1, forward strand.
TCAAATGTTACTAATGTGTTATTTCTTCATTCCCCTATTTCCTACTATTGATTAAATCTTTTATTTGAATTCACTGTTTAAGTAGAATTTAAAATAGTAAATTCTAAAGTAAAAATTAATATTATTTATTCACTCATTAAGTAGGTGAATTATTTTTGCGATAATGATTTTCTGTAAGTGAATATGGCAATTGTTAACAAGTGTAATATTGAAAATGTGATAAAAAAGTGTTTTGATAAAATGTAAAAAAAAATTAAGGCCTTGTTTGAGAATATATTATTTTAGTAATTTTTTGATTTTTTGGTTAAAATATGATTTAAAAAAAATTAGTATGTTTGAAATGACTTTTTGATTTTTTACGAAAATATATACAAAAAGTAAACTGAAAGAATTTTTTTAATTTTTTAGTATAAATTATTAATTTTTAAATTTTTTTATAAATTCTTTTACTTTTAAACTAAAATAGTGAGTTGTCAAACCAGTCCAAAAGAGTGTTGAATTTAATACTATCAGTGTGTGTTTGGTTTGAGGATTAAGTTTTTTGAAAATTGATTTTTTTGATTTTTGTGTTTTTTTGTTTTTAGTGAATATTTTAAAATTTTAAACATTTTTTTTACTTTTTTAGATGCACCTTACTTAGATGTATCTAAAAAGTAAAAAATTTGTGAATAAATACATAAAAATACAAAAAATATACTGAATTCTTGTAATTTTTTTTTGTATTTTTGGTATTTAATGAATTTTTAAAAGATTTTTTTTGCAATTTTTTTACTTTTTAGGTGTATTTATGTTAGGTGTGTCTAAAAAGTAAAAAAATTGCTTAAAATATTAAAAAATTCAGTAAAAACAAAAAAATACGAAAAATAAGAAAGTAGAATTTTCTGAAAAGTGTTTTGAAAAACTGGAAACCAAGCAAGGTGAATTGAGTTCTTTTTCTTGTACTGGATACACTAGTTAGAAAGAAACATTGATTATTATCCACGTGATTGGTTGGTAAACAAATGGCCCGTTTGGTAAAACTGTGGGAAAGTGATTATAACTTATAACTTAACAGCTTATAACTTATAACTGTGAACATAAGCTGATTTTTGACTTATAAATTAAACTTCTCCTCCCCCACTTAAAGAATAAGCTGATTTTTAACTTACAAAAAGTTATAAGCTGTATTGTTAAGCTGAACCAAATACATCAAAATAACTTAAATTAAGTTAAAAGCTGAAATAAGTCCTACCAAACAGGCCAAAAATAGTTCTAGGTTGTGTGTACCTTATAATGATTTCATTTATTATTCAAATTAACACTTGTTTTTTTTAATCACATGATTTGTTCATATTCATAGTAATTTAGTAGGTCTTACTATTAATTACAAATTTAATTTTTGCATGTCACATTTATGAATAAAAATTTATAATTTTGTTAGCTTATAATATTATTATTTTTAAACCAATAATACTATATTCAAGCAGACAACATATGGTGGGTAAACATAAAAATAACTGAATGAGAATGGAAGAGCCAAAACCCGTGCCAGTACGTCTCTCCTTGAATTTGTAAGAAGTTGTTAAAAATGCCATCAGAATGACTCCTATACTTAATTATTTAGCAATGTTGGAATATCATGTGACATTTATGTAACAAAAAATTTTACGGATAGATATGTTGATTTATATTAATGAGAGGTAGAGACAAACAATAATCCAATTAATATGCGCTACAATTTCTTATTGATTGTGTACCACGTAAATAATGTCATGTAATACTCAAAGAGTATCTAATTTTTATTTCTTTTTTGGATCTATAATTTATCTTTATTAAGTTCATTATTGTTGATACATTTTAGGTACCATAAGCTTGGAAAAAGTTTTACATAAACCAAATTTCATTTGATTTGTTATTATTAGACTTAAAAGTAAATTTCATGTTTATTTATTAATATAAATCACATTATGCTTGTGGAGTTATAATTAGCACCTTGTAGGTTGTAACATTACAAGATAATCAAATATAGAATTTAAACATTACGATTGATATTATATAGCTTATCTATTGTTTTTATTTTTATTTTTTGAAGCACCTACTATTCATTAAACACCCAATTAATATAAAATTCTCAGAAGAAACTGCAGATTTCACATTCTAGTTAATAATATTGACCCTGTTTGGTAGAGCTGTGGGAAAGTGCTTATAGCTTATGCCTAAACAGCTTATAGCTTATAACTATAAACATAAGCTGATTTCTGACTTATAAATTAAGCATCTCCTGCCCCACTCAAAGAATAAGCTGATTTCTGACTTCTAAAAAACTATAAGTTATAAGCTATAGTTAAACCAAACACATCAAAATAACTTAAATTAAGCTGAAAGCTGAAATAAGCAGCTTTTAAGCTGCACCAAACAGGCACATTGTATTGAGCTTATTACTATGCATGGTTTGTTTTGACCAAATTAGTTCAAAGTCAGTACTAGAAAGCAACATTAGGAAAGCTATGCCAAGTGGTCCCTGCCCAACCAACACAAAGGTCTATTTTAATATAAAAAAAATAAAAATAAATAAAGATTGAGAATTCTAAAAATAAAGCTCTAGAGAAACTCTAAATAAGTGAGGCTCATTTATAGGCCCGTTTGTTTTGGGGTTAAATAGATGGAGGGGATTAAGATGGAGGTGGAGTTATTTGTATTTGTTTGTAAAATTAGGGAGGGGATTAGAATGGAGGAGGTGATATAGATGGAGGTTGGAAGGGGAATTGAGATGGAGGAGGTGGAGATGGTATTATAAAAATAGTGAGGGGATTAGAAATTTTTTTTATTTTTTTATTTTTTATATATTGGGAATTTTTTTAAAATATTAATGTTTAATTTTTTATATTTTTTTATTTATTTTATTATTTTATATAAAAATAATTTAACAATTCCTATACTAACAACTATCATCAAAATAAACACAATTTTACTTAATCCCCTCACTATCAATCTCCTCACTATAAATCTCTTCCATTCTACCTCTAAAAACAAACAGAACCATAATGTGATGTAGTGTTTTTATTTATTTTTTTTTTTTTTTCTTACCGCATGTGTACTCTCTTTAGAGTTCAAATATTAAAACTCTCTCATTACTCCAATAGTCGTTATTTCATCTACTCAAATTTTGAACTGACATTTTCAGGTTTGTTCAACATGGCGGGCCGTGTCGCGGTCCGACCTCCTCTGGCAGAACCTCACCCGCCGTATCTGGAACCGGCACCACCGTCTCCTCCACACCTCACGTGGCGGGACGAATTCATCTTCCGCCACCGCACCGCCCTCAACTTCACCCACGCTCGCTACATTTACTCCACTCTCCACTTCAACCCGGCCATCGACCACATCAACAACAATGAGGACGGTCTCTCCTGCCGCCGCCTCGCTCTCTCAGACCGCTACCTTGCGGCCGGGTACTCTGATGGGTCCGTGCGCGTCTTCCACCTCCCCTTTGGGCTCCACCTCTTCACTTTCTTCCCTCTCCAGCGCGACCGCCTCGGCCAATTCTCACCTGCGGTGTCTGGGATTATTCTATCTGATACGCACATCATATTTGCGTCGCTTGATGGAGATATTCATGTTTCACTCACCAACAATGCTGTTCCGACCAGGAGGAGCCATTTGGGGGATGTTGTGAACGATGGAGCTTTGGTTGACTTCACCGGCTGTAATCAGTGGTGGGTCGGCCTTTATGCAGGTGGGTGAACCTATCTCCATAGATTGTTTCTGTAATTTTTAGATTTCTACTCGTATAATAAATAATTTTTTATTACTAAATTATTAAGTTTATTAATAATTTTAATGATGACATAATTATATTTTAATTAACAAGTTTGATAATTTTATTGTTATTTAAGAGAATAGTTTAAAAAAATTAATTTCTTTGTTAATTATGTTAAGTAAATTTTTTTGACAAAAAAGAATATTTGTAAATTTAAAATTATAAGGACAATTTATATTTTCAACAAACCACATAGAATGTATTTGTAATTTATCATAAAATTTTAAATAGAGAAAATTTCATTTTATTCCTAAATTATTTTTCACAAATTAATTAAATTTACATTCGAAACATTTGAAATGAAATTTGTCAATTTGACCTCCAAACTCGAAAAGTAAAATGTTTTCATCCATATATACAATTGCTCTAGCTTGCCACAAGTATTAAGATCCTTTTCTAAGGTTCCAAATTGAAATTAGTATTGTGTTTCACTTATAGGTCATTGTACATAAGTTAAAATTTTTGGTTTTCTTATAAAAAAATACTAATTATTTTTATATGGTTTAAAATATTTGTTTTTTTATATTTAATTTTGTCAAATTAATATAATTTAATTAAAATTACAATGACGTGTCACATTGTGCAGGTGTCCCAGGGCGTGCCTTTCACGTGTGGAATGGCCACACAGAAGAGCTCGTTTTCGTCGGGGGTTCACTGACCGACCCAGAAGCCGTAATGGGTTGGCACTTACTCACCGAGTTAACCGGGTTCGTCGGCCGAGTCCGACTCACCAGTCACGAATCGGCCGTGGCCTCCACGAGTCTCCGAGTCATCGTCTTTGATCTCAGAACCCAAGTCATCATCTTGGGCGAGGAATTCCGCCAGGAATCCTCGTTGGCACCGTCGACGCCAACGACGAGGCGCTCTTCATCGTCGACAACCGCGGCTTCGCTAGCGTGCGCCGGGTGGACACGTTAGCCGAGGTGTGTAGGTTTAGGGTGAGGGGTGTTTCGACGGCGCAGGGGGGTCTGTTGGGGTGCATCAACTTGGGGTACGCGCTAATATGCGCCGGTGGTGTGATTAGTGTGTGGGAGGTAGACCGTGGTGCGCATTTGTATAGTCTTGGAGAGAGAATTGGGGAGACTAGTGCCATGGTGGCTGATGATAGATACGTGGCAGCCTCTACGAGTGACACGACTATACACCTTTGGGACTTTGGAGCTCAATAGCCATAGCTATATACACAGAATTCAGGCATAAAAATATATTTAGAGTAATTATTGTGTGGTTTAGATTCATTTTAAGTGTGATCTAAAGTCATACATTATTTCTCTAAATTTATATTTGATTTATGAATTTAAATGGAGATCTAAAAAAAAAATTAATGAAATATAATTATATTTCACATAATTTTTAAATATTTTTTTTAAATCTCCATCCAAATTTATAAAT
>JAPPVO010007118.1:30000-75612 GCA_030407325.1 Camellia japonica
TACAGTTTTAGGGCCTTTTTTTGGGCATTTTTTGGGGACCCAAAGAAGCTACTTTGTGGTTCTAATTTTGTGAGTGTTTGAGAAGTTACTATTTTAGTAGGTTATTTTAATTTTTGACTATTTGAGTAAACTAAAATTTTTATATTTGGAAAGATAATTGATTTTTTTTGTAATTGAATGTGATGTTTATGAAAGAAAAAGTAAAATAATTATGGATTTGATGTGATATTTTGTCTTATTAGTTATTTTAACTTATTTTGTCTTTTTGTGAATTTTAACCCCAAAAAAAGAGGCTAAAATCCAAACTTGCCAAACACCCCCTTTATATGGACAGAGTGTGAACCATGCAAGAATTGCTTCCACCCAAAAGACCAAAAGTTATGACTCAAGATTTCCACAACCTATGCAACACTTTCCTATGCGTTGTAGTAGTCCTTCCCTTAGCTATGGCTCGGGCGGTGGTGGTTCAGGGACAACTAAGGGCATTGCTGCCTGGGAAACATTTGGTTGTTCAATAACAACAAAGGCTTCGCTTTTGATAGTGACAAAGACAACGCGATTTCAGGGTTACTAGGGTTGGCGAAAGGTCAAGGCTCTTTAATAAACCAAGTGAATCACACGGTCAATGGACGTTTCTCCTATTGTTTGCACGATGAACGTAGCTACTTAAGGTTTGGTAAAGACGTTGTCCAAAGAGGACAAGATGTCAAAACAATCCCATTCATGAATCCAAGATCACCCTTTACAACCTAAATTTGATAGACATTAGTGTCGACAAGTGACGCCTAGGGTTCCCTAGAGGTACCTTCTCTTTAAAAAATGTTGGTTGCATCATAGACTCCGGAGTTCCTGTCAGCGCCATTAAAGGAAAAGCTTATGATAAGGCAATTCGTGCATTTGCATATTACTATGCAGGTAAACTTGAAAGAACATATGGTGAAAATAATCAGCTTGATCTTTGGTATAAATACGACGAGACCTTTCAAGAGTATCCAAGCATTACTTTCCATTTTCAAGGGGCTGATTTTGTGGTCGATTCAAGATTCATGGATTTGTTTTTCCATGAAGCAAGGCATGTTTGTGTGGCAATGGTACCTAACTATAATATAACCATGTTAGGAGCATTGCAGCAATGGGATATGAGAATCGTATATGATATCGATGCAAATTCATTAGAGTTTGGTCGACAGAGTGTTCAAATGATGGGGGATGACGAGATATCTTTCTTATACAAAGACAATACTAACTACAGAACCAACTACAGAAAATACAAGTGGAGCAGAGTGAGTGAAGAATCCTTTTCAATGTGCTCTATCTTCATTAAGTGCTGCTGCTGACAACGGATCTCATTTCTAATGCTAAGTAAAACACTAACATCTCGTCACACAAATGGAATGATTGTGAGAATATAGTGTATCTATAAGACACTAATATTCTCACAATGATATGTATGCATTCAAGTTGAGAGAATGCTCTATTCATACGACCAACTACAAGCCCAAGAACTAATTGCCTGCTATGTGATTGCAGAAAATGTTTCAAAAGAGCAAAAACAAATGGTTCCTGTGAGTTTGATATCAACAAACCTACAGCAAAAGGTCAAGCCGACTTAAATGGCATAAAGGTGAACCAGACTTGGTTAAAGATTTTTAAAGAGAATGATATACACGATCTACATCCAGTCCCTTACACACAAGTGCTACGTTGGTTCCAGTTTTTCAGCTGTCCTGGATCAAGTTTGTAGGCTCACTCAAAACATATTTTGGTATTTCATATTTTGCACCTGTAACAAGAATTTTTAGGTTAGGGATACAAAACTTTTTGAGTACAAGATGCCACAAGTTTAGCCCAAAAGCATCGTAATGTTCCCTATTTATCATTGAAGTCTTGAATCTAGGGTAAACTGGGTGAATATTTAACAAAAATAAAGAAAAATAAGAAGTTACATGGAAAATGATTTGAGTACCTCTTTCATCATAGCATACTGTCAAATCGGCACTTTGAACAATGATCCCTGCACTGTCCACAATTGCTTGCGCGAGTGTTAGATCAGCATCAACAGCGGCATGAAGTGCATCCCAAATTTCTAGTGTCAAGAAAAATGGTAATTATACATCAGATGTGTGCAACCAAATGTAATATTGGGAATAGAAAATACATCAATCTATATTCTGCTTATTTTGTGCTTGCATGGTGTGTATTGCGTGGAAAACAGATTTTTTCCTTAAGGTCAATAAGACAACAAGGGGACTTAAACCCTATCAAAGATGAAATAAACCGGATAAAAACCCAACAATGAAGAAATGTTGGAAATCTACAATACTTAAAAGAGTACTGTTGAGGAGAATTTTTTTTTTTGGAAATACAGAGTGTACTGTTGCTGAGACTCGGAAAGAAGATAGTATAGTGGATGTTAGCCGCTATTGTAATCAGACTGTCTAAAAGACGCACCTGCATTGCTCTACTGTGCATAAATTAATAAAAAGAATGTAACAGTCGTACTCAAAGAATTAAAATGCCTTTTAAAGAAAAAAGGTATTTTCAAGTGAAGTATCACAGTGCTTTAAGGGAGAAAGCACCACAAAATCATCTTCACATTACACAAAAATCTGGAAATTCAGAGCATATATATTTGACAAGGGTAGATCAGGAGTTACAACCTAATCCTACCAAAATACACTCTTTTTTTTTTTTTTTCCTTTTTTTGTGGCATAAGTAAACTTGTAGTCTATGCATATATTTTCAAAATTGTGCCGATAGGAGCACAACCTCTGTACACTGGGACCATATAAATATAAATGATAAATGTTAAGAGAAAGCCCTATTTAATTGCGTGGATTAAAATACATGCAGCAAAGCCTGCTCAAGTCCACCCTAAACTCTAAATCACCAATGTAATAAAAGCAATACAAAATCATTTTCTGTGGTTTTGTGAGTTCAAATTCTTGTAAATCATTTAATACTCTTCCCATCTTAACCTCTGCAATGCTGAAAACATCAGAAATGAGGTGATGATTGGGCTCCACAAGAAACAGTATGCAAAACCTGAAATATTATATATGTGTGTGTGTGTGTATAAAGATTCTTCCTAAATATAGACGTGACATGTTGGAGTTTTTTCTGCACTGCTACCATAGTTTTTTGTCTGAAGAAAGGCTTCCACACAAATCTTGGCATGAACTTTACTCATCTATATTTTCTAGATAAGGCAACAAATATTGTTCTAGTGTTCTACAAGAACCCACTAACAATGGAAGTCATTTACATTTAATATTACCTTTCCTGCCACCATAGTGAGGAGCAGTGTCCCAGAACTCCTCACGCATCTTCATAAGTTGACTCTTTGTTATTTCCGAAGAATGCTTCCAAGGTTTTGGCTTTCGGATCTTCTTCATGGTCCCTGTGATAATCATTGTCCCAACCATTGCATAATTTGCATTAGTAAATTAATGCCAGCTGTAAATCATACAATAGACGGAAGTAATTGAGAGACTGCAGACATTTAGCAGTCTCAAGGCAAACTCTGTTGACCTATGAATTTGAAACATAAGTCCTAGACATTACATGCATGGTAGTCATAGTGTCCAGACAGATGATGAACAAAATTTACGGGAAAGGAAATCTGATGCTCGCTCTCCCTTGCAATCTCGGATCTTAATTTTTATCAAGTTCTTCAATATAGATGGCTAAGAGAGAGTGATATCAATTATAAAAAATTTTAAAAAATTCAAAAAAAAAATGTCTTGGTTTAGAAGAGAGAAAAAATCAGAAAAAAAATTCAAATTCTATTATTCTTAGAAATGTGTACAACTAAAACAATTTTGAACCAAAGGCTTCAGATTGTAGTCAATAATTCAATAACCTGGACAGAGTTAGCAAGTGAAAACTAACAGATGTTATGGTGATGTAGATTTATTAAAACTAACATAGGTAGAATAGAAGCTCTTTCAGATGGAATGAAATCATGTAATAATAATTTAAAAAGGGTATGGGGTTTGGCCAAATAAGACCTACTAGATGACAGATTCTCAGCAATTTTTGGTTCCTTTTCCTTTCTTCTTCTTCTTCTTTTTTTTTTTCTTCTTTTTTTTTCCTTTTCAAGTAAGAAAATTTGATATAAAACAATGAAGAAATTAAAATAAAAAATCCAATCACATAACCTAGAAGAAGGATCACCTCAGTGGCATACCCCAGTAATTAAATCAGTAACTTTGCAATATAGCAAAACTCAACCTCTTTATCACTTGACAAGAAAATCCCCAATTTGGACACAACTCTCTAACTTAATCTTCACAGAGGATACCATAAAACATCTAAGGGGATCACAAGTTCTCAAGTTACAGACTTACGTTCAATCCCTCAAAATAGTCTGGAAGCACAAATTCACCCAATCCATTGACTGACCCAAATATCATTTGAGATACATTTGACAGTACAAACTAGTGCAATATCTTGACATCGTCCAAGCTAGAAATAATTAGCCAAGGGTCTGGACTGGACTGTCTCCGGTTGGAATTCTCCAGTCCGGTCCAGCACATCAAAGTACACTTGATTAAACCACAGTGTGCTACAATTCTATCGCATAAACAAAGGAGTATACATTTGAAGCCCAATTTAATTGCGTGATAAATTGCTGATCTTTTGTCTAACATACATAACCAGCCAGGATTTTCAAGTTTTTCAACTATTAAGCCAAACTTCACCATATTTCAGTTGAATTTCTGAAATACCTTGATCTAAATCATCATACGAACTGAAAATTTATGTCAAATTCTCCAACTGAAAATTTCTGATATTCAGCTGAATTTCTAACCTAATGGAAATACTTCTTACCTACCAGTTTGATTCAGAACAACCATTCCAATTAAGTTCAGCTGACTAATCCCAAGTTCTACTTGTGCATCAAGTTTCCAATGAATCTATACTCTACGTATCGATCAAACGAACACAAACATGGCAAATTCAACAGATATAGATACATACATATCAAATTCAGATATATATATATATATATAGAGAGAGAGAGAGAGAGAGAGAGAGAGAGAGAGAGAGAGAGAGAGCAACAATCTCGAAATAGTGAACTCAAAACAGATAGTAATGAACGTAACACACAAGCCCAATAAATTTGAAAATTGAAGACCTAAAATTCTTAATCAGAGAGAAAACAAAGAAACCACGAGGTATAGCGATGAACTCACCGTCTCCTTTGGTCTGCGACGATCCAGCACACCCCATGCTCTGGTTATTTGTACATATACAATCGACAGAGTCAAAAGAAAGATCAGAAAACCACGACAAAACTACTCTGTGAGTTCAGTGCTTGGCGCCTCGGAAAACTATTTTGTAGATAATTTTCCCGGAAAGTGAAGGGAATACACGAACAAAAATAGGAGTGCAAGAGGTCAAGTAGAAAGAGAGATAGTGTACAGTAAAATAGTCATTTGATTTTTTATCGGGTACGGTCCGTCATACGGTGAACTCGTACACATTATGGGAAAATTATTTTATAATTTCAAAACATCACAAGTCAATTACTAATTAGTTAGTCCCATATTATTTCTTATTCTCAATGTAAATCGTGGACTCTTGTCCCTCTCTACTAATCAAAATTTTATAAAGTACTACTTATTCATACTTCAAAAATACTAAATAATCACCCACATTATGGAGTAATTATTCAGTACTCTCGAAGTATGGACACGTGGTGCTCCATAAGGTTTTGATTGGTGGATAGACACAAGGACCCACGATTTATGTTGATGATGGAGAATAACATGGGGCTAAGTAATTGATTATTAGTTTGTAATATAAACACGTGGTGCTTCGAAAGTATTAAATAATTTCTCCACATCATGGACTAAGATCAATAAAGGAGAATTGAATAAAATAATAAATAAAAAAATATTAAAAATTTTATCAAATTTCTCATATGGTGTGAGATTTATATGTGAAATATTTAATAAAAAAATTATTCAAAAATTTAAAAATTTCTAATATTTTTGAAATAAAAATTGTAAAAATAGATGTAAATGAAATGTCGTGAAGGTGCCGTCCATGTTTATGTAAAAACAAATCTCTCTGCCATCGGTAGGGACGGACCCAAGTGTAATCTTCACCCCCACTTTCTTATTTTTTTATTATGCTTTTAACTCGGATAATTTTGTTGGCACCCTATGTGAAAAAGTATTTACGTGTATTTGATTAATAAATTTGAATAGAAATTTAAAAAAAAAAGAAAAGAAAAAATAAGTGAAATATAAACAAAATATATAATTACATTTTATACATAATTTTTTTTTCTTTCTAAATTTCTACTCAAATCCATGAATCAAATATAATTTTAATATAACCCACTTTTATGTTTCTAATGTCTCTTGTTATTCTCTCTACTTTTTGTTTTTCCTTCTTCTTGTGTTTTATTTTATTTTATTTATTTTATTTATTTTTCTTCTTCTGTTTTATTCTCTTTTCTAACTCCATAGCAAAACAATTATATTATGATGATTATATTTCTATGCCTCATTCTTTTTATAATATTATATATTATTGCATTAGTATAAAGAGTTCTATAATTCATATTTGTTGCTAATACAATAACATTATATTATATGATAAATAAAATGTGATAAAATTTTATTCTCTATTTTTTTTTTAAATTTTGTAATTTTTTTATTTCTTGTGTAGTGCTTACTGCTTAAGTGAGTGGTTTTTCACAAAAAAAAAAAAAAATGCAATTTGGTCAATAAAAAAAAATCTTAATTTAAAAAACAAATAAATCTACATTAAATGAATATTTTTATTTTAGATTTTGGCTCCTTGAAAGATAGAATCCTGGTTCTGTCTCTGGCCATCGGATGTAATTTCTCCATCAATAAATTTCTATCGTGTCAGCACAGAAAAAGGATGATAAAAAATATTTTTTTATGCTTGCTGGGGATAGTGATGGGACGAAGGTGGAGTTGGTGGTGGTGGTAGAGGTGAGAGTAATTATATTAGTATAGTGATATTTTTTTGTCTAAAGAGACTTATTTTTCGTTAATTATGCAAAATATTTTCCGTTAGCTTTTCATTTTCTATTATATCAAATACCAAAAAATATAAAAAATATTTTTACTCAAATAAATGGAGCGTTACAATCACCTTTCCAAGATTTGTTTAAAAAAAAAAATCACCGATTTGAAAAGAGTATAATTAGTTCTAAAAGTTGAATATAATTATATTAAACTTTCATTTAATAGAGTTAAAATGATTCAAACTAATTCAAATCATGATATGAAACAAATAAAAATGAATATAAATTTTAAATGCTCTAAAGCCTCTATTCTATGCTAAGATTTCAACTCCGCTACGTAACTCGAAATATCAACGGCTCAAATGGCTCGAAATCGCAAAACGACGTCGTTTTAAGATTTTTTTTATTCTCTTACCGATAAGATAATATTTTCCGTACCATTCGAGCTCTATGCATTCGAGCTCTCACACATTCTCCCTAAGATTTTTTGAAGTCTCCCATTCAAATGGAGGACCCTTGAAAAAAGAAAAAAAAACAAAAGTAATAATACGCTTGCATTTGAGTGACAGCCGAAGCTTTCTCTAATCATCTACCAGAGATTACAGCAGACCGACAAATTATGAGGATTGAAATGAATCACCATTCTTTTATTTTCTATATTTTTCATTTTTACTATCAAAAAATATAATAGAAATTTTCAACCTTAATTCTGCTCCATCATAGCACTGCTAGGTATCAAAATGAAACATCTAAGCATTAACACAATCCACACTAAAACTGATATAAAATCATTCATACATTGAAGAAAAAGGTGTTTCTCATAAGATTATCCCAAAATCCAGACAACTTTCATTCTATCAACAATACCCTGAATCCAAAATACAGATAATAGACAAAAACCCAAGTTCTTGTTTGGCTACAACGTACAGAGCAAAGTCCTCACTTCCAAAGTCGGTTCAGTTACATACCACAATGCAAGAAGAAACATGAATGAGTAGTCAACAAAAAGTCGCGGCCTAATCATAACGAAATGAGTTCCCATACTTGTTCCTCATACTGTAATGGTCAAACTTTGGATCATCATAATTCACTGTCCTCGTCTCAACGGGTTTGGGTTTCTGTTCCACCCCGACTGCTCCATAAACTATCTCTCCATTTTATCCCGTTGGCGATGCTTTGTTCTTTCTTTCTGGCTCTTAGACCTATGTTGGCCAAAAGGAGGGACCTCCCCAGATCCATAGAATTCTTCATGTTCTTGCCTTCTTGAAGATCTGTGTTTGCTCGACAAAGAAGGATCTTTGAAACTGGTTGATCTCATCTTAGGGGCCTTCATTTCTGAATATTTATCACCAGCAATTGGAGTATGGGCTTGTCGGGTTTCAGAAAGAGGAGTGGGAGTTCTCTGCTTTTGAACTACCGGGGCTTTAGGTTCGGCTTCATCTTCAGGCATTATGAGAGAATTTTTCAATGGAGTGAGGACACCCTTGGAGCCCTTGGATTTGGAACGGAAGGGAATGAAGTAAAAGAAGACGCTAGCCAATGCTTCGAGTGCAAGCTTGGATAGATCAATTATGAGCCTTCCAAAAGAAGGCCACCCGGCTTCTTGTTCCTCTTTTACGGGTTCTACAACAGGTGTGGGTTTCTCGTTGCTCAAGTAGTCTTGATATTCACTTTCAGGTGGATGTTTCTGCACCTGTCAATGACACGGATTCAGCAAATGAAAGAAAGAGCATTTATAAAGAGTTCATTACACTATTCATCCCTAAAGTATTCGTTCCGTGTTATTTTGGTTACTGGTATATTTCAATTGTGTCAATTTAGCCCCCAATTTATCCAATTTTTGATTAAATGGTCCCAATACCGTTTCTGTCAACATTTTATAAAGGAAACAGAGGTATTTTTTGTCCAAATTTGAATAAAATTTGGACACAAATTTGGAGAGAAACAGCGCTTGAATTTAAATATACACAAATTAACACAACTGAAATATTGAGACCAAAATGAAACAAAGTGCATATTTTGGGGACTCTATTTAACCCTTCATAAAATATCTGACGTGAACATCTCCTCTGAGGGCAACAAAAAATTATGTGATTTGACCTTTAATTGCCAAATCAAAGAACTATGATAATACTACAATCGTAGAAGCAAAAAGCTTCCCATATATGGTCCATGAATCTGCCTGGTAGAAGGAGAAAGATGAGTAACAACTTTTATGATAGTTTGCAAACTTGTTGCATTTTGTTGCAAGATGATGGAGGAAAATGAAGATATTTCTTATCTTACAATCAATTGGTCAGAATGGTATAAGTAGACTATAATTTCTGTTTGTCTTCCTGTCAATTAGCAAATCAGAAGTGAAACTGCAAAATAATTGTATTACCACCTTCGAGGAAAAAGAAGGTCCAAATCCTTGTTGAAGCATGCATGAAGTGTATCCTATCAAGACAGCACCAATAACCATAAAGACATCTGCCAAGAGAAGCAATAAGGTATATCAAATTTAAGCAGGTAATGAAATCTGAAATTGAAACTAAATTAAAAAATGATGCATCAGCATCAGGGTTTGCAAATTTCTCATTGTCATTGACAAAGCAATATATACTGATTGATTGCAACTTAGTGGATGTTTGGGAAGTGGGTTTTTATGTAGGTTTTTTTAGTTGTAGGATATTATTGGAGAAATTTTTTTTGGTGTTTGGGAAGATAGTTGGGTTTTTTTGTGGTTGGATGTGATATTTGTGAGCGAAAAAGTAAAATGATTATGGGGTTTGATGTGATATTTTGTTTGGATTTGTTTTTTTTGGTTTTGCAAAAAATTGTCTTTTAGTGAAAAAAATTAAAAAAAAAACCCAAAAAAAATTGTTGCCAAACACCGCCTTAATTTATTTTCTTTTCATGGAAGTGCACACACAAACATGGATCGTAGCACCCAGGTATACTTCTCTTAACAATATCAAGTATCATAAAGATTTTTTTTTTAATCAGACAAAAAAAAAAAAGGTGCTAGAGAACGTATCGAGGGGACATAACCGTTATTCAATCAACTATAGAGAGCACTCCACATGTTTACAGCCCCAGAGGGGGAAAAAAACCATGTTTACAGCACCCAAGTGAAGAATTTCAGAAACAATTGAAACAACCGTGGACCCATACCAAGTTTGATATACTTTATTTGACAATATCAAGCGTCATCAAGGGATTACTGTGTAACTTTAACTTGCAGTTTCAGATACTTTCTTGTACTTTTTGTTTTTGGGTACAAGTTAAACTGGTTGTTTCAGATACTAGTAGCTCTAGTTATAAGGGACCATTACAGAACCCTTTGGTTAAAGGGCTCACATCTCTAGTGTTACAACCAGAACTTGATATTTTCAAAAGCTTTAACAAAAATTATACCAAATTCCTTGCATACTTCCCAAATAGACAAGGGGATGACATTGTAAAGATGAACAAACCATGACTCATCCAGTCTTGGAAGAAGAAAAGGTAAACAACCTGCTTGCTTTAAGCATGTCCAGACTTGGCTTATTCATTTTAACTACAACAAAATGAACACACACACAAAAAAAAATGACCAAAATATTTTTTGTTTCATTCAAAACAATGTCAAGGTATAAAGGGGGGAAATCAATTTGAAAACAAGCACAATATGTTAAAATAGTTGGATTGATTTGTGAATTCTTAAGTGGTCAACTTGCATTCAAGAATGCCCAAAGGTAAACAAAACCATTTGTGTAGTCACCAATTCTTCAAAACTACATATGAGAAAATTATGTCAATAAACCATTTTCTTGTAGAGGATACTAGCAATAAGAAAATCCTCAAAGAACCTTCCTTTCCATTGTAAGTCCATGGGTTACATCAATCATTTATAATTTGCAAGTTGCAAATGCACAAGGGAATATTTCTTGACCACCACGGTCATGGGATGGCGCAGATTCCTGACTCCTAGGGGATGTCAAGTAGGTGATACTCATAATGATGAAGTCTATGTCCTAGGCAGGCGCACACAAAGTGCAGTCGTTACTTTAAGCCCATTCGGTGGAGCTAAACATAAAGCAAAACAAAATCAAGTCTTTGTAAGATACCTAAATAAGTTTTTCAGATCCTTTTTCTCCTTATAGCACTGACTCTCAATTCAAACTCACTAGACACAAATTATCTCAACATCATTGCCTCAAGCTTCACCCATAGTCAGCATATGGTTTTGTTATTTTTTTTTAATTCTAATCAAGACCGAACCTTCCCACTAACAAACATCTTCCTCTTAACTCTACAGCCCAACTTCAATGTAATCACTTCTGTTTTTACAGGTACTAGAACTAAGCTGTCATGGCTCACTTCTCTTTTTACAGGTACAAGAACTAAGTGGTTCCTACAAGGTATATCTTGGTGAGCAATGATAATAATCTTGCATCTATATGCGTATCCTTTTGTTTCACTTCACCTACAGAGGTCTTTCCTCAGATAAGAGAACAGTAGATTACAGTAAGCTTGTATACATGTCAATCACATCACAGTGTTTATGCACAGTAAAGCAAAAGAGAATGCTGCTGTTTCAATAAAATGTAACAATGTATCAAATAAATTGAATGGGTTTCTAATTATAACCTGTGGCAGAAATTGAACTGTTCTGGTAATCACAATCGTCTTGGTTAAGAGAAATTTGTCGAAGAGCAGCATTCCCTCTATCAATAACTAGTAACGAACAGGCAGGGCGAACATATATCACATCAAAGTCAGTTGAGAACATAGCACCCTCACTCGGACCATCCCTGTAACCAGCTACATTTGATTTGCCTCCAGCAATTGTTGTCACACCTGCAAACAATTTTTAGAGTAGCTTTGGCATATTATCTGTGATGTCTTTGCAACCAAAGCTATTAATTCCAAAAAAACTTCCAGATGCATTGTCTCATTTTAATTGTTGACTATTCTGTGTAATAACATTCTACTTCAACTATATACTCTGATGAAGATACACATTGCGATTTCATTTTGGGTTTTTCAGACTAATGTCTGCATGTGAATCTGAACCACAGAATTAAATGATCTTCAAGCTACTATTATCCAAGAGAACTGGCATAAATCACACGTAAACTGGCATAAATCACATGTACCTCCTTCTCCTATTTTCCTGATTGCAAAATTTGAGGTGTCAGCAACATATAAATTCCCTTTATCATCCATGGTAACACCCTTTGGATGATTAAAACGAGCATCAATCGGCTTTCCATCTACATGTCCTGTGTAACCTTGGAATGACCCAGCGATCAATCTTGCCCTGCTATCTGCAACAGTAAACGACTAAGCAAATAAAAAGCCAAATTTAAATGAAAACCAAAAAAATTCTTTAAATCCACAACATATAATTTCCATTCAATTCATCATACTATTGGCAAATAGATTATCAAAGACTACCCTCAGTCTGGTTACTAAGAAAACAAATGAAAGAAAATGGGTCAAAAGTTTTTGAATTTTAACATATTCAACATTCAAAACTCGAGGAAACAAAAACCTGCAATCAACTTTCCTATTAATGGGTTTGTCAAAGGTTAGTATTCATTTTTCAAAAAGAAAGCAACACTGCACAAAAGAAAGAAAACCTGTTCTTATTCCCTTTCTTTCAATTTTCTATGCAATCAAACTGGGTGTACTATGACAATAGTGGAGACATCCAATTATCAATTGGTGAACATAGCAAGAGAAAGGAACAAGCTTACATCGAGACAATGGCGGAGTAATCCGAACAATGTTGCTATTAACTTCATCGACAGCGTAGAGCTCACCGTCCTCTGAGACACGGATTTTGTATGGCACAACTCCAAGCTCGTTTCCGTCCACAACAGTTTCAACTAGGTACCCATTCTCAAATTGAAGGACATTTCCATCTGTGTACCATCAAAACATGTGAGAATTGTATATACATACAGGGATGGATGCATGATTCTATCTTCTGGGGCAAATGCATATGCGAAAAAAGAAAAAGAAAAAGAGTACACTAAAGCCTACCATACCACTTAATATTTATATAAATAAATTAAAAAAATCTAAAGGATACAGTATTAAATTTCCTCAAAAAAATCTTAAGAGGTGAATTTATACAATTCGAAAATAATCTTCATGGGATTTTCGAAACATTGGGAGCACCCAGGTCCAAAATTGTGAGCCCTCATCTAAAAGTATGTTGACCCATCTAATAAATTTGTCAATGCTATTGTTTGAACCAATCAAAATTTGTGTTTTGTTCCCACACTTTGATAGTATGTGAACAAAATTAGACTGTGGTCCATTCATGTATATATATATAGATAGATATGTGTATGTGTGTGCATATTTGTTGTTTGATCATCAGTTAAAAATGTTCATATAAAACACAGGTTGAATAATGGAAAGCATGAATTATGAATTGGACTTGCCTGAATGGGGTGTTTTGGAGGCAGACCTAGTCCATTTGAGAATAGAAGACAAGTGTTTGATCAAGGGTCCTGAAAAATCAGAATCAATGTATATAAATCAACAAATACATACATACATACAGAGAGAGAGAGAGAGAGAATTGTCACCTGCAGGTGCAGCATGAGCTTGGAATTGAAGAACAGAAATGACAAACAAAGGCAAGAAAGTGAGAAAAACAAGGGATTTTCTCATGGGTCTGTAAAAAAAAGATCCAAAATAAACAGAGAGAATGAAGAAATCAAGGAGGAGGGTTGGATTTTCAAGAGATTTGAGGGAATGTAGGGAGAGATTGAATGTGGGTTTGGATCAGAATGCCCAAAAATGGGGGTTGGTTGCGTTGTTCAGTTGGGATTTGGGAATACTACCACTACCACTAGAGGAGCAGAGCACTGTTGCGGAGCAAAAACAATGGAGGGTTAATTTTTTTGCACTTTATCTAGTGGGAAAGTGAGTTTTTCAAGGTTGAAAAATTAAAAATCAGGACTAAAGAATCATGTAAAGATGAACTTTTTATTCGGGCTGTATTGCCATGGGTCATAATATTATTAGTTTAAATAAAATATGATATTAAATATATGTATTTAAATTATGGGGTACTTAAATTATGGGGTACTTATATGGAAGTCCTAATAAGTGGACTTATTGTCTAATAAGTTTTATAGGAAAAATTTGTTATAAAAAAGTCACTAATTGTAAATTTTAGCGACAATTTATAAAAAGGGGTACTTACATGTAGGTCCTAATAAGTGGACTTATTATCTAATAGGCCCTATAGGAAAATTTTGTCATAAAAAACGTCACTAATTGTAAGTTTTAGCGACAATTTATAAAAATCATGACAAAAAAAAGTCACTAATTGTCAATTTTTAGCGACATATATAAAAAATTGTCACAAAAAAATTATTTTTAACGACAATTTTACCAAGACTTATTTTCAATAGGACTTAATGGGAATTAAATCAAACTATTAGGACCTATTAGTAGTTTACCCTTAAATTATTAATCGTTATTAAAAATTGGAAGACTTATTTGTAAGTCTTTTTTCAGACACTTATGATAGGCTAAGTCCTGTATAATTTCTTATAGAGTCTCAAGTCCTATTTAGATAGGAATGTATTCCACAAGATCCTACATAAACGTAATATGACGTGACATTTACATAAGCATAACGTAATGTAACGTGACACCTACATAAACGTAACGTAACGTGTCACGTTACGTTTCGCAAACTTAATGAGTTTTTATTTTTTTAAATTGAATGTGAAAATGTTGCTGGTTTATGTTGGTGTCACGTTACGTTTCATATAAATATGATATATGGTAACATTCAATTTCCTATGTAAGAAATTGAATGTTGCCATATATCATAGGTGTCACGTTACGTTTATGTATGTGTCACGTTACGTTATGTTTATATAGATTTGATCTATGGTAACATTCAATTATCATAGGTGTCACGTTACGTTACGTTTATGTAGATATGATCTATGGTAACATGCAATTTCCTGCATGTTACCATAGATCATAGGTGTCACATTACGTTTATGTAGGTATCACATTACGTTACGTTTATATAGATATGATCTATGGTAATATTCAATTTCCTATATATGGTTTTACTATTATTTATGATATTAACAACTAATATTGAGGGTAAATGTGTCAACAAACTTCTCACAGGACTTATGGAAATATAAGTTTTTTAGTAGGACCATATGTAACATAAGTCTCCCTAATAGGACTTATAAATAATTTTCCCTTACAAAGGTTTTATATTTATATTTTTTTATTTTTGGTTTTAATTTTTATAAATTTATTTTTTATATCTTTCTAAATTACAAGGACTTAAATAATAAACTTTTTTAATACAAATATTTTTTTTAACAAAAGATAAAAATATTAAGAAAATAAGTAAAAAAAATTTGACAGCTGTCAAATATAATGGATTCTATTAATTGTTTTTATCTCAATTGTCAATTAAACAAATTAAAATAAAAAATACATTTTTTTGGCTTAAATAGTTAATGTACGGGGGGCAAATATCCGATACCACCCGTACTCCTCGCGTTCAAGCCACGCCTTCCTCCGATCGATCTACGAACACAACGAATGTGAGTTACCCGGCGGTGCGTCGCCGGAAAACCCCTCCGACGGTCAAGTCAGCACACACTCAAAGAGAGAGAGAAGAGAGAGAAGACAATGTGTTAGGTTTCTCTCACTAGAAGATGTTCCATGCTCAGCATGGGGGGTGCAGTTACGTTTATATACTTTCTGCGCTCACCTTTGCATCCATTCGCCCATTGATGCGTGGACCTGCTCTCCTATCACGCTCTTCCACGTGTCAGCGCAAATTCAACTAAACACCACCTAATCAAACCGCCAAACAGTGTTGGCACGAACGGGTAGCCCGGCGGCACTAACCCAGCCTCCTACGACCGTGTTACTTTATTAGACAAACAGTGCTCCTCGCCGAGCTCCATTACGACCGAGCTCAGTAGCCCTCCGTTATGACCGAGCTCCTGCTCGGTTGGCCGGTCTGCGGAGGACCTTACTCGCCGAGCTAAACGAGTGACCAATAGAAACCGGGCTAACAGAGAATCATCTCAGCCAAATCGGGTCTGGACTTCAACTGAGCAAACCTTCCCTGGAACGGCCCAGCCCAGCTCGGCCTAAACACGCTTGGTCCAATCTCTGCCCGGCCACTACTACGGCCCAGAGCCATATTATGAAATCTCCTTATCAATTGCCCCTTAATTCCGTCCGCGCTAGCGTGACTGGGATTACATGCTCCGTCCGGGGTCGATCCTTTGCCCCGCCTTACTCCGCAAACATTAACCGCGCTAATCCCCATGCTCGGTCTCTTGACTTGCTCGGTCGACGCCTCGACTTGCCAACTTGTCTCTTTAGTACTGACGCCGCCATCATTACAGACACGCGTCATTCATTCATTGGCCTCGAACAGCCAATCCAACCGCCTCCTCTCATTCAAATTTTAGCGCTTCTCCTTCCCCTCTTATAACCATCGTCCTTCATCCAATTTCTCTTCTACTTCTGTTCGTCTTCACTTGCAGATCCACCCTGCGATCGAGAGCTTTCACCCTCACTCATCCTATTGAGATCAGAGCATACTCGCGTGCCCATTCTACACCTTCGCTGTCGTTGGAGGCCCCGCCCTACCGCTTCGGGCCACCATCCGTGCCCTAGCCTGTAAGTCCTCAACCCTCCATTGCTCTTTATTTGCTACTCATGTTTTCATCGTATAGCTAGGCCTGCGATTGCCATAGTTGAGTTTAGGGCACGATGGCAGTAAGTTTTAGGACTTCAAATGAAGTTAATTTAGGATGTAGCCCCCAAAAACCACCTCTGCCCATTCTCCCTCAACTGTTCATCATCTTCTATGATGAACACGCGAGGATCTGGGACAGACCGGGCTCCAGGTCTTTATTTGATCCCAAAAAATACCAAAACCGAGCAAGTTGCAAGTTTGTGAGACTTGGGCGGGAACCAAGCTAAAAAGAACGTGAAGCCGCTCGACCGGGCTAATATCTAGTTCGCTTGAATGACCGAGCTACCGAGCAATGTCGCACATCCAATGTCTAGGCTAAAGTCGAGCTCGTTTACGTGACTGTGCTATCACTTATACTTGTCTTTTACTACAGAGTCTTAGGAGACCAGACACCAACACCAAGGCTCTCAAAGGCCGAGCAGCCATCGAACGACTCTGCCAAACCAACATAGCCGTGCTGAAACTAGCCGACTTCACATGGGGCGTTATCGTTTCCTTGTTGACACGCCAGGCGCACTAGCCGTGTTCCGGGAGGAATATGGAGTCCCCGCAAACGTCCACCTTGAGCTCGGTGAAGAGGACACCACCCCATGGAGTAGACTGGACCAATGCCCCTTCACTATGCTGTCCATAGTCGAAGGAGGCTTACATTTCCCGGTTAAGCCGCTAATGTGTGAGTTCCTTAGGCGTACCGGGCTAGCGCCAACACAAGTTTTAACAAATACATTCAGAATAATAAACAGAGTAGCCGAGCTGAACAATCGGCTTGGCCGGGACTTAGGACTGGCCGAGATTTTGCGCTAATACACCATCGGGCACACAGCCGATGAGTTTAGCTATTATTTAAAAATTAGACCGGGCAAGGAAAAACTGGTAACCGGCATCCCGAATAAAGATATGCATGATGACGACTTCTTTTGGGTATATGGGAATTGTGAGACGGCTGATGTGCCTGGCTGGTACATTAGCAAGAACTTCGGTTCGACATATAAGCCGTGCTCACTGACCGGTCAAATTACTTTCCTTTACTATTTTGTGCTAATCGCTCTTTTCCTTGCAGCTATCGAAGCCTTACAAGCGAATTACTTCAACCCAAACGAGGCTGTCATCAAAGCCGTGCTGCGGTATCGCCATCGAGATTGTCACGATCTTCTTGGCTACGTCCCCTCCTACCGCTATTCAGCACCGCATAGGAGTAAGATCACAGACTTTCTCCGAGCTCCATCTCCTCCTCCTGATCTAAGTCTGCCAGACGTGCCCCTAATACGGCTGATCGAAAAAGAAGAAATAGCAAAAAGGAGCAGGATCAAGAACCTGATTACTGCTACCTCAACCGAGATTCCACCTCCAGCCCTATCAGTCGGCCAGAGCTCAGGGACCGTGATCGCCCTGGCTTCCACGGCCGCCCTCTCCGAGTCGCACCGAGCTGGCAAGAGAGCACGGTCGGCTGACCCCTCCACCGAGCTTGTTGTCGAACTGAGCACTGAACAAACGACGCAGGAGGCCGAGCCAGCTGCAGCCTGGAGGCCGGAGTTGAAACATCGGGGCAAGAAGATCCCGGTTACCACTTCCGTCAAGGGTGACAAGGAGCATCTCTTTGCCTTCAACTTATCGAAGGTGTTACTTTTGCCGAGCGACGTGACCGGAAGCGAACACGTACTAGACACCCAGCTCGTCAAATCCGCAGTCAAATCCATGACTAGGGTATGTTTTCTAAACCCTACCATGTCTTGTTATTACTTCGGTTTGTCTTCTTATTGTGCTTTTGCTGAGCGGGTTTGTCTTCTAATTTCGGCTTAAATCTTTCTTGTTACAGGCCCTCCAGAAACAACACATGGTCATGGATCGAATAGTGAACCTGCACCACAAAATCATCGAGCTGCACAACGCCGGTAAAAATGTGGTCGTTGAGCTTGGCCGGGCAAAGGCTTCACTCGAAATGGCCAATGCTGACAACGCAAGACTTCTTGGCCAGCTCGGCAGGGCTGAACAAGAGAGGGACGAACTGAAAGCCTAACTCGTAGCCGAAAAAGAGGCGAGGAAGGCCGCCGTGGATGAGGCCAACAATCTCGGTTTCCAGGAGGCCGAGGACAACTACACCAACAAGTCGAAGCCACCAAGGACATTTACTTCAAGTTCGGTTGGGAGGCCGCTTGCGAAAAACTCGGCCAAGGATCTGAGACCGAGGTGTTCACTTCTCCTCCCCCGGCCTTCTTGCCGGTCTACCTAATTCCTTACGCCAACGAAGTCTTCAACGCTTTGCAAGAGAAGGCAGAAAAAGAAGCCGAGGACAAGGGTAGCAAGCAGGAGCTTAGAAAGGAAAAGGCTGCTGTTATTGACCTAGAGGTCGCGACAGAAGGAGCCGGGGATGAGTTTGTCGACCTCTCCCCATTAGCGTAGTTTAGACTTGTCCCTTTTTTCTTTCTTTTTTTTCCGTTTGAATTTTTGTAACCGGGCTACAAGCCCCACTACATGTACCAAATTTTCTATTCAATGAAAAGTTCTCATTTTGCCTATACTTTTGCAATGTTTGCCGTAGTTTTTCATTTAACAGTGCTATTCTTGCCCGGCGTAAACTGATTGAACCGAGAAAACTATCCCGGCCGTCAAAGACACGAAAATTATCTAGAGTTGAGCAAATCACTAACTCTTCCAGCCGGGGTAAAACATCTCGGCTATATACTATCTCCATCAGCCGGGGTAAAACACCACAGCTAGCTTATTTAAATCATCAACTATTCTAGCCGGAGTAAATCATCTCGGCAAAACCTTCAGAGTTGAGCAAATCATCAAGTCTTCTAGCTGGGATAAATCATCTCGGCTAAAACCTCAGAGTTGAATGAATCATCAGCTCAGCTAGCCGGGACAAGTCATCTCAGCTAAAACCTAAGAGTTGACCAAATCATCAACTCTTCTAGCCGGTGTAAATCATCTCGGCTAAAACCTCAGAGTTGAGCAAATCATCAACTCTTCTAGCCGGGGTAAATCATCTCGACTAAAACCTAGGAGTTGAGCAAATCATCAACTCTTCTAGCCAGGGTAAGTCATCTCGGCTAAAGCCTAGGAGTTGAGCAAATCATCAACTCTTCTAGCCGGGGTAAATCATCTCGGCTATAACCTAGGAGTTGAGCAAATCATCAACTCATCTAGCCAGGGTAAATCATCTCGGCTAGAAACTTCAGAGTTGAGCAAATCATCAACTCTTCTAGCCGGGGTAAATCATCTCTGCTAAAACCTAGGAGTTGAGCAAATCATCAACTCTTCTAGCCGGGGTAAATCATCTCGGCTTTAGAGGCAGTTGCCCCTCATTTACTACATTACTTCGAACACAACAAACTTCCTAAGCAGAAATAATTCATTTCTATTATATTGGCAAATGGAGTATTACATTCAGAAACAAAGGGGAAACTTGTCCCTTCACAAAAAATTACAGACAAAAGACAAAGACTAAAAATAGTACAACTTGAGGTTGGCCGCATTCCATGGTCGGGGTATGCTTTTGCCATCCAAGTCCTCTAAGTGGTATGCCTCCTTACCGGCCAGACCGATTATCCTGTAAGGCCCTTCTCAGTTTGCGCCAAGCTTTCCTTTGCCCGGCACCATTGTGTTGCCCATCACCTTCCTTAAAACCCAGTCCCCGACTTTAAACGGTCTGGAGTGCACTGTTTTGTTGTACTTCCTGGACAATTCTTGTTGATATGCGGCCACGTGGATTAACGCATTTTCTCGGCGTTCGTCAGCTAGGTCCAATTCTAGGGCGATGGCTTCAGAGTTCAACTCGGGTTCAAAAATTTTGCTGCGGATGGTGGGCATGCCAATCTCCAATGGAATGACCGCCTCCATGCCATATGCCAGGGCAAAAAGGGGTCTCCCTGGTCGAGCATCGCGGGGTCGTCCGATATGTCCAGAGGACACTAGGGAGTTCCTCGGCCCATTTACCTTTTGTTTTCTCCAACCTTTTCTTCAACTCATCGAGAATGGTCTTGTTTGATGCTTTGGTTTGGCTGTTGGACTGCGGGTAGGCTGGTGTGGAATTGTAGAATTCAATCTTCAAGTCCTCACAAAATCCCCTGAATAGTCGTCCGTCAAACTGAATACCATTATCAGAAATCAAAGCCTTAGGGACGCCAAACCGTGTTATCACGTTTTGCCAAACAAACCGTTTCACATCCTTCTCTTTGATGGTCGCTAAGGGCTCGACTTCAACCCATTTGGTGAAGTAATCTATCGCTGCAATGAAGAACTTCCGGTTGCCTGGCGCTGTTAGGAGTGGTCCCACTATGTCTAACCCCCACATTGCGAAAGGCCAAGGACTTGTGAGGGGGAGAAGTTCTCTAACCGACTGGTGAATTTGGTGGGCGAACTTTTGGCATTTTTCGCATTTTCTAACATATTTCTGTGCGTCTACCTGCATACACGGCCACCAGTATCCTTACAAAATAGCACGGTAAGCCAAAGATCTCTCTCCGATGTGACTTCCGTACATGCCTTCGTGGATTTCGTAAAGGAAAGCTTCCACGCTGTTTAGATGGACACACTGAGGTACGGACCGGTGAATGACTTCTTGTATAAAGCGCCAGATGGAGAGAGCCAAAACCACTCTGACTTCACCTGGACTTTATGTGCTTCTTTTTTATCGGCTGGAATGGTCTGTTCTTTCAAGAAAATGATGATTGGGTCCATCCAAGAGGGACCATGCTCGGTGCAGAATACTTTTGTCTGCTCCGAGTCCTCAATACTAGGTCTTGGAAAAAACTCAATCAGGAGAGGACTGGGAGTTGAACTGTTGAACATGGAAGCTAGACCGGCCAACTCATCTGCTCGGCTGTTTTCTTCACAGCCAATTTGTTGGACCCTTATCGTTTGGAATTCCTTGATGTGTTTTCTCACTAGAACTTGGTAGTTGGCCATTCTGTCATCTTTGGCTTCGTACACTCCAGACACTTGGTTGACAACGAGTTGGGAGTCGCTGTAGACCATCAGCTCGGATGCGCGCAATTGGAGCGCGCTTTTAAGACCGGCCAGTAGTGCTTTGTACTCAGCCTCGTTGTTTGACGCTAGGAATCCGAGTGTGATAGAGTGTTCGATGGTTATACCGTCCGGCGAGATCAAAACTATGCCCAGCCCGGTGCCTTGCCGATTTAAGGCGCCATCTACAAAAAGTTTTCACATTTCACCAATGAAAAGTTTCTAACACTTTGAGGGATCCTGAGAGGCTTGAAGGTTGATGGGATCACGGTCGCTCGGCTGCTCGGCTATGTCTGCTACAAGCTCGTCGCTGATGACTTCAACAAACACATCTTCATCCCCCTTAGGCGATGCCGCGGCGGACCCAACAGGTTAACCTGTTATTCTCAAGTCCGTCATCGCATTGCTGGGTTGAAGTACACTCCCGGCTGAAGGTTTTGTGGACGGGCGCGCAAGTTCCGCGTCGCCAACATCACTCTATTGTGCAATTTTCGTTGGGCTCACATTCGCCACCCCGGATGCCACGGTAAGATCCACCGGGCATACCGGGTGAATTCCAGGCGAGAATTCAGCAACAAAGTCGGTCAATGCTTGGGCTTTGATGGCGGTTCGGGGTTGAAACTTGACGTCAAATTGCCCCAGTTCGACTGCCCACTTCAAAATTCGGCCGGAGAAATCCGCCGCTCAAATAAGGCTTTCAGAGGGAATTTGGTCAGTACCACGATTGTGTGAGCATGAAGGTAGTGTGCCAATTTCTTGGAGGTCATCATTAGCGCTAAAGCAAGTTTTTCCAGCGGCAAGTACCTCGACTCTGCCGGTAGCAAGGTTTTGCTCACGTAAAAGATAGGGAGATGATGGATGCCTTCTGACCGGACAAGTACCGCACTAACTGCATGTTGAGAAACAGCCAGATAAAGGTACAGTTCATCACCGAGCTTAGGTGTCACCAAGAGTGGAACGGAAGACAAATACGTCTTGAGCTCGGCCAAGGCCCTGTCACATTCTTCGTCCCATGAAAACTTGGACTTTAAGGCTCGAAAGAAAAGACGGCAACGATCTGATGACCGACTTATGAATCGGTTAAGCGCGGCTACCATTTTGGCAAGATGTTACATGTCCTTTGCTGAGTTGGGCTGCTTCAATTCTTGTATGGCTTTGATTTGCAAGGGGTCCGCTTCGATGCCTCGGTTGATGACTAAGAAGCCCAAGAATTTCCCTTATCCCACGCCGAAAGCACACTTTGATGCATTCAGACGAAGCTTGTGTTGTTTAAGAATGGCGAACATCTCGGCTAGGTCGGACAAATGGTCTGCCTGCTGCTTGCTTTTGACCACCATATCGTCAATGTAAGCTTCCATCGTGCGGCCTAGCAGAGGGGCTAACATCTTGGTTACTATCCTCTGGAAAGTTGCCCCGGCGTTCTTCAAACCAAAGGGCATGACTCTATAGCAGAACAATCCCCTCGGGGTCGTGAAAGAGGTTATCTCGCAGTCGGGTGCATGCATGGCGATTTGGTGATAACTGCAATAGGCATCTAAGAAACTGAGCCGGTTATGTTCGGCTGTAAAATATACTAGCTAGTCTATCCTAGGCAAAAAAAAGCTGTATTTAGGGCAAGCTCGGTTAACCGTCTTGTAATCAACGCAAACTCACAACTTCCCGTTCTTCTTGGGTACTACGACCCTGTTCGAAACCTACTGAGGGTAGTGCACTTCCTGGATTGCCCGAGCTTCTAGCAGGTTCTTGACTTCCTCCGCGACTACCTTGGCGTGATGAAGGGCTGATCTCGTTCTTTGAATGATAGGACGCGCATCCGGGAAGACATTGAGTTGGTGGTAAATAAAGCTTGGATCAATGCCGGGCATGCCGTATGGCGTCCATGCAAAGACTTCGATATTTGCTACCAGGAAATCCACCATCTCGGTCCTTTCTTGGGCGGTCAGGCTAGATCCCAGTAAAAAGAACTTGTCAGGATTTTCTGTGTCGATCCGCACCTCAACCAACTCTTCAACAGCCTTTTCCTCAGCCCTAGTGCCCACGTTATCCAGGACATTTTGGTCTTCCGGACCTTCGATCATTTGCACGAAGCCTTTGGTAGCTCGGCTCTCATTCACTGCCACGAAACACTGTTTCGCCATGACTTGATCGCCCAAAATCTCCTCTACTTCCCCGTAGCCGAGGGGAACCTCATGACCTGGTGGTAGGTTGACGTTACCACCTGCATGGCGTAAAGCCATCCTCTACCAAGGATCAGATTATATGTGGACGCCACCTTCAATACCCAGAACTCCACCTGTTTGACCACGGACCCAGCTTTGACCGGTAGGATTATCTTTCCTATTGGCCACTCTGGTTGTGAGTTAAAACCAACCAGTGGCGAAATTGCCAGAGCTAAGTCTGTATCTCGGAGTTTGAGTTGTTTGAAGGCGTCGTAGTACATGATCTCGACCGAGTTGCCTTGGTCAATTAGGATGCGCTTAACATCAAAGTCCCTGACGCGGAGGGTGACCACCAGGGCATCATTGTGTGGCGTTTGAATGAGCTCAAGATCCCTACTTGAGAAGCTAATCACATTTTTCTCCTCGGACTTGCCTCTTTTGATCACATGCTGGACTGACAAAACTTCCCTCATATGTTCCGCCTTTTTTATCATCCCTCAAAGCTCGCATACCTGCGTCGGCTCTACTATACCGTGGATCACATTGACCACTCCCTGAGGGGGTGCTTCTAGGTCATCCGAACCACTCGGCTTAGCCGGTGTGTGGTGCGCGGTTTTGACGCCCCCATCGATGTGTAACGGTCCAAGTGACCGGCTATGATTAACTCCTCCAAGTGTTGCTTTAAGGGCAAACAGTCCTCTGTCTGGTGCCCTCGCTCCTTATGAAATGTGCAGCGGTACCACAGATTGAAGCCCTTTTGTTCATCGCCTAACTTAGTAGGAAACCGGACATAAACCTCGTCGTGGATTTCACTAAGTATGCGGTAGATTGGAATTTTGAAAACCATGGTGATACCCGTCTGGTCGTTCAACTTTCTGTTTGCATCTGCTGCGTCATTGCGGGGATATTCTACTCGGTCATTGCGGCAACCTTTACCCCGGTTTCTTCGACCCAGACCACGGTCGGATTCCCTTTTGCGGTCACTTGGACGGTTTGTCTCCTGTCCGACCGCGTGTACTTTTCCAGCTGTCCTTTTGTTTGTTGCCACCGGATTTGTCTTTACGGTGGACACCGTGGCATCATCCTCTACTCGGATACACTCATTGATGCGTTGTATCAGCTGCCCCATGGAAGTCGGTTGGTTCATCGTGAGCGAGTCCCTTAGTCTATGTCCGACCGGGAGACCGCGCTTATATTGAGTGATTGCCAGGTTGGTCGGGCAATCTAGGATCTCATTGAAGGTTTCCCAATACCTGGCGTTGTATGCTTTGAGGGAGTCGGTCGACTCCATCTTGACGCTCAGAAGGTGGTCCACTTCCTTTGGCATTTTGGTGTTGGTTTTGAATCGAGTCACGAATGCTTCCGCCAACTACTGCCACATTTCAATGCTTTCCTCCGAAAGCCTCTCAAACCATTTCAAGCCCAACTCGCCCAAACTCGATGGGAAAATAAGGCACATGAGAGCATCATTACACTTGTGTCCAGCCATGACCTGCCGAAAGTGGCTTACATGTATGTACAGATCGGTTTTCCCATCATAAAGCGTAAACTTAGGTTGTTGAAAGCCCATTGGGAGTGGTGTGTGGTCTCTATCTCAGGGGAGAAGGGGGTGGCGTTCAGCCTCGCCAAATCTTTGTCCAAAGGGACAGGCACGGCTGAACGGGGTGGCGACATTATGACTTTCTCACTGGCGTGACCTCCGTAGGATAATCGCTGGAGCGCCGACACCCTTTCAACCTCCTTTCGGCGAGCTCGTTTCTTCAGGACATCCCTCAAGTCCTCCGAACTAGCGGAGTAGGAATATCTTGACATCGTCGGCGGACGTGAGGGATGGTAGCTACTATCTTGTGCGCTAGACTTCTCTGCAGGTGGGTCTGAGTCCCCAACCCCATAGCTTCTGGTGATGAAGAGGGAGGGCATGTGCCGCTGGTTCTGGCTACCTGAGCAGCAGGGTTGGGTGCACTCACTGTGGTCACCCACTTCAGTAACACCCTTCCCTTTTACTTGCCGTTTGAGAGCTTCCATCTTTGCCGCCATTCTCTGGATGATGGCGCCTTGGTCCCTCAACTTGTGCTCCAGACGTTGAGCGTACGACTCTCTTCGCCGCCGGTGTCCATCTGGACTCCACGAGTGACTAAATCTCCTGGCGCGCTTATCTCGTGCATCTCTAGGAAGTCCTCATGAGGAAGTCTCCAGGCGCGCCATGTTCGGAATGGCGGGAAGTTCGTCTCGCCGTCGGACTGACTCTAGGGTAATACCGTCGATGGCAGACAATGGTATTTCGTCGTTGTTTGCCATGGAATGCTATCCGATGAGCTTAGAGGGAAGGTTGTGTCTGCTCAAATATTTCCCACAGATGGCGCCAATTGTACGGGGGGCAAATATCCGATACCACTCGTACTCCTCGCGTCCAAGCCGCGCCTTCCTCTGATCGACCTGCGAACACAACGAAGGTGAGCTACCCAGCGGTGCGTCGCCGGAAAATCCCTCCGACGGTCAAGTCAGCACACACTCAAAGAGAGAGAGAAGAAAGAGAAGACAATGTGTTAGTGTTTCTCTCACCAGAAGATGTTCCATGCTCAGCATGGGGGGCGCAGTCACGTTTATATACTTTCTGAACTCACCTCTGCATCCATTCGCCCATTGACACGTGGGCCTGCTCTCCTATCATGCTCTCCCACGTGTCAGCGCAAATTCAGCTAAACACCATCTAATCAAACCGCCAAACGGCATTGGCGCGAACGGGCAGCCTGGCAGCACTAACCCAGCCTCCTACAACTGTGTTACTTTATGAGACAAACAGTGCTCCTCGCCGAGCTCCATTACGACCGAGCTCAGTAGCCCTCCGTTATGATCGAGCTACTGCTCAGTTGGCCGGTCTGCGGAGGACCTTACTCGCCGAGCTAAACGAGTGACCAATAGAAACCGGGCTAACAGAGAATCATCTCGGCCAAATCGGGTCTAGACTTCAACGAGCAAACTTCCTTTGGAACGGCCCAGCCCAGCTCGGCCAAACATGCTTGGTCCAATATCTGCCCGGCCACTACCACGGTCCAGAGCCATATTATGAAATCTCCCTCAGTTAAGAAGTGACTTTTGTTAAAATCAAAAAGAAATAAAACTTTTTTTCTATTGAAAGTAATAGTTAGTGAAATTTATTTTTTATATATATAATAAAAAAAGAAAATAGGAGTTACACGTGATAGTTTATTGTTTCAACAATGCTATAGACCCACACTTTCACCCACAATGATGTGGCAAGAGAGTTGAGTTCTATGTCATTGAGTATATAACAAATCAAGAATTGACACATATGATACCATATCATTTTGGGTACAATTGTAGGTTTTTTTTTATTTTTTATCAAACATTTTTCTTATTATTCATTTAGACTTTTTTAGCATTTACGAAACATGGTGGATTATGTTTTTTTTTTTTTTTTTTTTTTTTCAAACTCATTTGTCAATTAAACAAACTAAAATAAAAAATGAAAATTTTTTGGCTCAAATTCCTAAAAAGTGACTTTTGCTAAAACAAATATAAATAAATGTTATTTTTCTAAGAAAAATGATGGTTCATGAAATATCTTTTTTTATTAAAAAAAATGAGGGTTATAGGTGATAATTTATTGATCATCAATGAGAATATCATTCTCAATTTTTTCATACTTTTTATTTTTTATTTTTATCCAGATACTTTTATTTTGTAAGAAATTTAATATTATTATATTTAAATATTTTATTGTAATTTTAAATTAAAAATAACTTTTGAAAAATCATATTTAAATTATTTTATGCCATTATAAAATTTTATTTTTTTTAATATCAACTTATTCGATGATCCATTTCTAAAAGGTGTATTTACTTTTGTTCATTAATATTAAATTTTTAATTAATCTTATTTATTATTAAAAATTAAATTAGCAAATAATTTTGTATATTTATATATACAATTTTGTTTTGATTGCTCAGGTTTTTTTGGTGTTTCTATCTAAGTCCATTCAAATTTTTAAATTTTACATAGGTTCTCACCGAATTAAAAATTATGTTGTCCAATCTTTAAAAATTTACAGGCTTAACTCGAGTTGTTTAGGTTTAACTTGTCCAAATTTATAGCACTAATAAGGGAGTTGAAAGTTACATGATTAAAATTGTCGCAAATTAAAAATTAATACATAAATTGTGATAAAATTATGAAACTTAAATTGCAAGTTTCAATATTTTTTTATTTTCATAATTTACATACTGTTGGCACCATAAATCTGCAATTTTATTATTTATATAATTGCAGGACATGTGGCACCCTCCTTCTTATTTGGAGGCTATGAGAAGTTATGAAATGTGGAAAGATGATGGAGAACAAAGTGGAGAACATGGAGTATGAAGTGGAGGTTGAAGAAAGTTATGGAAAATCATGGAGTATGAAATGGAGGAGGTGGAAGAGTGGATAATTTTAGGTAGTTTTTTTCCTACAAATGTTTGCCTATAAATAGCCATTCATGGTAGGGGTGAGCAGCGGATATACCGATCTGCCTAAATCGACCGATCCGAACCGATCCGCCACATTTTGAACGGATACATGATGACGAGTGGACGGTTGCGGATTGATATTTTCCAATCCGCCTAATTTTAGACGGATGACAGATTTGAGGTTCCTTTGGCCGCAACCGAACTGCCAAACCGCGAGCACCCTTAGTAATTTGAAAGAATTTGTGTTTTCAATTTTTTTAAATATTCTATTTGTGTTTTCAATTGAAAAAGAGTTTAAATATTCTTTTGAATACATTTTGTTGAAAAAGAGTTTTCAACTTGAATATATTTTTTGAATTGAAAAAAATAAATGTATTATTTATCTATATTTTTTGATTTTTAAATCTAACTCTAAAAATAATAAATAAAAAAGATGATATATGCTGGTTGGTTTTTGTTTTCAAAAACAGATATAGATGTAACAATACAGAGACATATAATCTCTACTACTGCTCTGTTCATGGTTTTGGTGGTTTGAATTATTTTTGAGGAAGTGCACAAATTGAATTATATTGAAAATATATAAAACTTTAAACCGCCAAACCGATTCGCATCCATCTACCAATCCACCAATTCGCTCAATCCATATCCGCCGGATTGACGGAAGGATGCGGATTGATTTTCTCCAATCCGTCAATTTGGCGGACGGATGGTGAATTAGAGGTTTCGTGGCCGCAACTGATCTGCGCCCACCCCTAATTCATGGCTACATTGTAAAAGATGGAGAACTTAAATCAAAGACAATTGATTTCTATTTTTTTTTTTTTGTCATTTTTATTTCCTGTATTTTATTTTACGCACTTCCTTTCAAAGCATTTATTTTCAACACTTCCTTTTCAAAGCATTTTATGCACTTCATTTTCAAAGTATAGGAGTAGAGGTAAGTAATTGTTGCTTTGATTGTTCACTTAATCACCTCGATTGTTCACTCAATCATCTTTCTTTGTCTCCCTCATTCTTCTGTTAATTTTTCTTTTATCTACACTTGGCAATTTTGAAGTCCTCTTCATTGAGGCAAAAGAACCATCAACACAATCGTTTAATAATTGGCTTGAATTTAATTTGTCAGGATTTTTCAATTCTTGCTGACACGCTTGCATGATATTTCCATTCATAGGAAAAATAAGCCAACAATTTTTGGCATGCCCAATGGGACGTCAAGTGTAAGAAATGAAAAATAAATTGGATTCATCTATTCTAAATAGCCTAGATGAAATCTTTTGGTGTAAACAAAAAATTTTAGATCTTCAAGAACAGATCCAATTTCTTGATGAAACAAACTTCCATCCATTACAAGATTGTTTGGTAGAAGAAAAAATACACCATTTAATTTGAGTAATTTATCAACTTAATATGAAAATTTGCCAATAGAGACATGAGTTATCAATCCTTCTTGTCAAGTCTTCAATGACTGAGTTTTGTGGGGTTTTACAAAATATTTTCAAGTTATTTGTGACTGAAATTAGTGAAAATATAATTTCATCAATGGCTCAGGGGGTTCAAGAGCCCGTTTTTAAAGAGCCAAATTATGAAATTAACATAACGGAAGAGCATGTTCTTGAGCCAAATTTGGCTAAGAATGATGTTCCATGCATGGCTCGGGAGGTCAAAAAATCAATTTTTAGAGAGTCAAGTCATGAAAATAACATACCTACAGGGGATTTTCATAAGCCATTGGCTAACATGGAAAAACAACTCACTTTGCCAAATAATTATGAAAATCAATTCGGCAAAAGTCATGTTTTTAAACCAAACATGGTCAAGAATAATGAACAAGCCACTGTTCATGAATTCAAAATTTTTGACATTTTTCGAAGTGTCAAAAAGTATGAATTTTCATAGTCACACTATACCATGACTTTTGTTGTTCAAAATCAATTTTGGATTTGTGGATTACATCAAACGTTGACTTTGATGGAATGGCTAACAAATAATATTTCATTATTGCAATATATTGGAGCAAAAATATGGTTATTAGTTGATCCATAAAACCATCACCATTTGGTTTTGTGGTTACCTTCGAAGCATGTTCCAAGACACTTTGAAGCATGCTATTAAGAACATGTAAGGGTTATTAAACCTCTTTTCAAAGGATAAATGGTTGTGCTGTTATATGTATTCATTGAAATATCATTTTATAGCCACTAATGGCTAGTTAAAATGCCAAAGTAATTTTATAGTAATCCAACTCTTTGGATTTAGTTCGAAGAGATGTCATGAGCACTTTCGAAGGACAACTTTGATTGTTTAGTAACATATGTGACTTTCGAATGGTGATTTTTTCATCAATAAACACCTTCGAAATGTAACATGGGATGAGAAAGCTTTTGAAATGTGTGTCTCCTTTCAAATATATGTAAAATGGCAATTAATTAATTGTCAAATAATGCCTATTTTTGGCATGATAGTTAGTGGCTTTACTGATAAACATTTTTATAGCCATTTGTTACATGAAAATGTAACTAGTATTCTACAAAAGTTGGTTCAAAGAACAACGGTTTTAGTGTCTTCGGAGAATTAATAATTGGTTCGCAGCACAAAATTAATATTTTCATTAGTTATGTGTAAACAAGAACATACAAAATTTGAATAACCACAATGTTGGCCAAAAGTTACTTCGAAAGCCCTTTTGCCAAATTTTATAAGTTTCAAAGCACTCCATCTTACATCAACAACAGCTTCGAAGAAACAATAATGGTGGTTGTGAACCTTCGAAGTTTTGCTGAGTATTTCCAAGGATGTAATTCGTCATTTGTCGGCACCTTCGACTTTCGAAGGATGATTTTGGTCCTCTATACCACCTTCGAAACTTGTTACTAGTCCATAATAGCTAGCATGTGTAACAACTTGTTAAGGTAAATCATGTTTCGATATTGGCTTTGCTTTGAAAATATGAGGTTCTGAATGATTCAAAGTGCAAGCAACATCAACCTACTTCAAAAGGTTCCAAGTTTTCTAAGTATTTGAAGTACGAGTAAAATAAAATTGTTTAATTTCCTTTAACTAATTGATGCCGATTCAAAGTACATATGTAATATCCATTCAAGGCATATATATAATTCGAGATATCTAGTCATAATTTCATACTCATTCGAAGCATTTTATTAGTGCTATTATATCATTTGAAGCACTTTGTTAATATTATTCAAAGCACTTTGTTGCTTAGATTAGTCATGTGCTTGTTTTGGCCATTCAAAAATTCAAGTAAACATCATTTTAAATGGCTATGGGGGGTAATGTTAGCACCATAGATCTGCAATTTTATTATTTATATAATTGCAGGACATGTGGCATCCTCTTACTCATTTGGAGGTTATGAGAAGTTATGAAATGTGAAAAGATGATGGAGAACAAAGTGGAGAATATGGAACATGAAGTGGAGATTGAAGAAAGTTATGGAAGATCATGGAGTATGAAATGAAAGAAGTGGAAGAATGGGTAGTTTTAGGTAGTTTTTTTCCTACAAATGTTTGCCTATAAATAGCCATTCATGGCTACATTGTAAAAGATGGAGAACTCAAATCAAAGACAATTGATTTCTATTTTTCTTGTCATTTATATTTCTTGTATTTTATTTTACGCACTTCCTTTTCGAAGCATTTATTTTTAGCACTTTCTTTTCAAAGCATTTTATGCACTTCCTTTTCAAAGCATAGGAGTAGAGGTAAGTAATTGTTACTTTGATTGTTCACTCATCACCCTAATTGTTCACTCAATCATCTTTCTTCGTCTCCCTCCTTCTTCTGTTAGTTTTTCTTTTCTCTACACTTGGCAATTTTGAAGTCCTTTTCATTGAGGCAAAAGAACCGTCAGCACAATCGCTTGATAATTGACTTGAATTTAATTTGTAAAGATTTTTCAATCCTTGATGGCACGCTTGCATTTATGATATTTTCCTTCGTAGGAAAAATAAGTCAACACATACAAAAATCTAACTATTTATATTATTTTATATAAACATATTTTATTAATTTTTTTCATATCCCAAGCATAGCACAAGTTTTCACTAACCTATCTATATTATATGTATAACAGAATGCAGTGCTGTTTCAAAAGCCTTCAAAATGCCATTCTAAAATCCTCATAATTTTGAAAAATACGTGGAAACTCTCTTTTTAGTTTATAGCTCTTTTCCTTCATTCTCAAAGACTTTCAGAACAATAAAAACTCTTACCTCCCACGTTTCTCTCCTACCCTCAAAGACTTTCAGTCTCACACTCTCATTATCCACAACTCCTATCCATAAAAAGCTGCCAAAAAACAAAAACAAAAAAACTTTCACTCTCCCATAACTCTTACAACAGATAGATATCCCTCTCCCACGTTATACTCTCACCGCAAACAAATCTCTCCTACCCTCAAAGACTTTCAGTCCCACTTTCCTACTATCCTATAACAGATAGATATAAAAAAAACCCCACTCATCTATCCATATCCCCTTAAACCATTACTTCCAGTAATCTACTACTACAAATATCTATACATGTACTTCATCAACTTCTTTCATCAATAGTAAACACCAGCAATCCTTGACTATAGCAGTCCGTCTCTCAATCGAATGCATGTCTCGATTTTTCTTTATCTTTTGTTTTAATAATTTATTTTTTGTTCCAAGTATTTGTGATTTTGTGTGCAGAAAATTGTAGTATCCATGTCTCTGTTTTTCTTTTCCTTTTGCTCTGAAAATTGTAGTGTCCATGTCTCTGTTTTTCTTTTTCTTTTGCTCTAATAATTTGTAGCATATTGTGTCAGACCAAATACATTCCATATCTTTACATTTTCCATCCCATTCCTTGAGGAGATTCTTAGAAGTCCATAGTTTTCATGCCATATAAACATGAATTGGAAAATTAGTGATAAACTGCGTTAGAAAATCTTCTGCCATCACCTAATGTTTGTTCCACCAATTTTGGTGTTGTGGGCTAAATACAAACTAGGCCTTTTGCATACAGTAGTTGTTCTCAAACTACAGTAGCTGTTCTTGAACTAAACCCATTTTCTCTCACTTGATGAAACCCACTTTTACCACCCCTTCCAAGCATTTGTGATTTTGTAGTGTGTATGTCTTTGTTTTCTTTTTCTTTTGCTCTAATAATTTATTTTTTTTCCAACCATTTATGATTTTGTATTTTCATTATAAAGATTGCAGAAGATTGTAGTTAAGAATTATGTCGGTATTGTGGTTCAGGATTAAATAAGAGAGAGAACAAATTGGCTTACTATTCACGTTGTCAACTATAGAACACAAGCCGTGAAATTCATCCATGCTTTTCAATTTAATCATTAACTCTTTTTTTTTTTTGATTCATAATCATTAACACTTCTATAGGAACAGCAATACAATCCAAGTGACGAAGTACAACTGAAAATAATGTTATTAGTTTAAGCTTCTTTATGCTTTAACTAATTCCATAAATCAACACTACTTCATCAGAGACCAATGTTTAACCAACAACCATTTAACCAGAATGTGTCCTTCCAAACATTGTTGTTATCTCTCAAAGCACAGCTCTGAGTTCCCATTTTCTTTTCGTGACCATACCACTCCAAAGCGTACACAAAAAATAAAATGATAGATACAATATATTTACATTAGCACACATCAATATTATTTCTTTGTGGGATGTTGACATTTTTCATGTTGACTGTCAAGGTGGGTTAGAAATTATCTTCTATATAGGAACTTCAAAAATACCTCAAATACTACGTTTGGCAATATTTACGTTTTTCCTTTATGTTTTTAATTTTTGTTCAAAGCATTTGTGATTTTGTATTTTGATGATAAAGATTGCAAAAGATTGTAGTGTTGTTTCAAAAGCCTTCAAAATCCCATTCTCAAATTCTGATAATTTTGTAAAATACATGGCAATTCTCTTTTTAGTGTATAGTTTTTCTCCTCCCCTCTCATAGGCTGTCAAAAAAATAAATAGAAAAATAGAAAGAAAGAAAAAAAAAACAGCCACTTTTTACACTTTGGATATCCATCCACGTTATTTTTTTTATTTAAAAAAATCTATAATTATTAAATAAATTAATAAAAAATAAAAAATATAAAAATTACAAATATCCAATGTTTATCACGTTATTTACAAAAAAGAGCTCAAATATCTGTAACTTAAATAAATTAAAAATATATATACAAATTATAAGTATTCAATGTCTATCACGTTATTTTAAAACAAAAAGAAAAAGAAACCCACAATTTTTATTCCTACAATTTACTCATGCATATCCAACACCCACAATTCACTGAATCAGACGTCTATCACATAAAATTCAG
Source organism: Camellia japonica (assembly GCA_030407325.1). Taxonomy (NCBI): domain Eukaryota; kingdom Viridiplantae; phylum Streptophyta; class Magnoliopsida; order Ericales; family Theaceae; genus Camellia; species Camellia japonica. Next base: position 64,697 of record JAPPVO010007118.1, read on the forward strand.
TAATATCTATCCATCACCCAAAATTCACTAAATCAAACGTCTATTACATAAAATTCAGTAATATCTATCCATCACCCAAAATTCACTGAATCAAATGTCTATTACATACAATTCAGTAATATCTATAACTTAAATCAATAAATAAATCCCACCCTCAATTAAATAAATTAATAAAAAAATACACATCCACAAAAAGACATCGCTTTGTGCTTATTTTGTAATTTAAAAAATCTTCAAAAAAAATATAACAATAAATCAAAATAAATCATCTTTTCCTTTGTTTTCCCCCCCTCCCCCCCATGTATAACAATAATTTGATTACGTTATCTTTGCTTACTTTAAAACTATTGTGTTATAATTTTCTTTACAAAAAGTTACATTAGCTCCTCAGTAGATGCATGTTGTATAATAGTTTTTTAATTTTTTTATTTATGTACTTACAATAAATAATGATACTTACTGAGATTTTGTATTCTTTATCTTTTGTATTCCAGTTTGAATTCTATTGACGAATAAGATAAGCAAACTTGAGGTAAATTCCAGATAAATCAACACAAATTGGTTAACCATTTGATATTTATAGGTTTGAAGTTGAATTACAAATTTCTAGATCTTTGGTTACATACTATTTTTATGAATTCTATAGCAAATGTTATCATGTAGAAGTTGATGATTTCGATGTGCAAAATCAACTACAAACAATTATAGACTACTATGTTTGTGGGGTTTTTTAGCAGATTTTAATATGACTACAGACAATTACTGACTATCATATCTATATATATAATAAATATATAACCTGCATGATTTTAGATCTTTGATACATTCTATGTCACGACCCTATTCCGCCCCTAGTAGAATGGTGCCATGATGGCCAGTAATCTGAGATTATTAAAGGCCAACTTATAAGGATTTACACACAATCAGAGTATACATATGGGGCTTACATGTGCGGAAGCAATAAATTTAAATCTAAATAGTCCACAAGAGCTGTGCATAAGTCAAATGAAATGACATACATTTTAACATGGTGTACAATTTGGATACAAATAAAATAAGTACATGTTACATATTGATCAAAAGGCTTCTCAAGCCGACATATACAAGAGAAATGAATTATAAAGCTAAGAAGCATAATCTTCAAGATACTAGTAAAACATGAATCTAAAACAACTTACAAATAACATCTAGGCATCACCGCCTTCTTGCTCGTCACCTACATATATATAAAGGGGAGGGTGAGCTTGGATACTCAGTGAATGATATTAGTAATAAAGATTTGAATGAATGATATTCGAGATCTTTATCAAAACAATACATAGCATATCTTGTACCAAATCAAGGGATGAACCAAGTTCATCTATCAAGTCTTTCAAAGCTTCAAGGGATGCTTACTAGCAACAATATAATACAAGGGATGACATTCCTGACAAAACAAAGGAATAATCGACCCGGAATCGATTAGACAAACCCACCCGTACAAGACCGTCAGTGGCAAGGAAGATATCTCAAACAAGGGTACTAGTTACATTATAGTCCCCTAGTACTAAGGACTTTCCAAGAATGTCATCAAAACAAGATAATACTTGATACAAAACTAGGAATAATCATTCATGTTGATCAAATACTTTTCCAAAACAAAGCAAAGCAAAGCTTTTATCAAAACATTATAACATAACTTTATTAAAAATACCACTCACATAGCTCTTCGTGTGTAGGGATTAAGGCAAGAATCCAAGACCTACAAACACATGGCAAGGTCCACTGAACGCATTTCAAGAAGACAAGAAGAGATGCTCAAAGATGGATATGAAATGCATTCTAAAAATAAGCTTTACATGAGTGCAACTGAACTCGGCATTTCTTTCGAAACTAAGTCAAGATAAAGTAAAACATGTGCTGGGGAGTTAAAACACTGTTTTTCATCTCGGGAAAACATGCTGGGTACCAACCAGGTCTTGGCCGAGGTCCCACACCTCTTGGCCGAGGTATGGTCTCCTAGGCCTAGGTGTGCATGCAAGAGTGGGTCTCGGTGACTACACTTAGAGAAATGAAGTCTGGAAAAATCTGGATTTCCTCTTGAAGAACATGAAAAACATGAACATGAAGAACATGAATGCCAAAATCATAACTTCCTTATTCAAAATCTGAGATTTCATGAGATGAGTTTAAAAACATGGACCTGGGTACCCGTAGTTGAAGATCTCTTGGAAACAAACACAAAAACGTGAATCTTGATACAAACTTTCGGATCAAAACATGGTTTTCCTTCAAGAACACAATAACATCATTTTCTCTTTCTAAAACCAAACCTTAAATCAATGCATGGCTCATGTATCATGCTAGATCATGCAACATGATCAGATCAATATAAAGAACAACAAGAGTAGATCAAGAATCTAACCTCAAAACACGGATTTAACGGTTCAAACTCTAAAGATCAAGCTTGGGATCTAGCTTTCTCACTCTAAACTTCTCTTCCTCTTCCTAGAGCTTCTCTCTCTACAATGCAAAAGATATGACACAAAATGATATGGGTTCTCAGCTAGTACCTGACTTAACCCTCTGCTGGGACATGTGGCAATACCGGATTGGATCTCCTCAAAAAGGTGTTAGAATGACAAGACAAGAGTATGACAAAGTGTGCACAACAAGTAAGGTGACAAGGGCATTCTGACAAGGCGAAGATCTCGGGTTAAAGCATCAGCTTCGGCAAGAAGGTTTCGATGATCTTAGCTAGGAAGGATAACACTTGGCCTAGCTGTGCTACACCTTGACCTAGATGTGCCACACCTCGGTCTAGGTCATACCAGTCTAGGAACAAGATCACTAGGTGCAAGGATCAAGGATGTTGGACGCCTAGAAGATACACATCTTGGCCTAGGTGATGCACACCTCGGCCTAGATGATGACATCTCGGCCAATATGCCAAGGTGAAGGTGGAGGTCAACCAAAGTGGTTCCAAGATGGTCCTAGGTATAAGAGGTTCAAGGGTGTGACCTAGGCTACACACACCAAGCAAGGAACAAAGCCTACAAGCAATACTCAAGCAAATCACATAAGCACAAAACAAGACAGGGACCTTTACTTTAGGCAAAATAAGTCAAAATCTACAAATGTAAGCTTAATAAAACAAAATCATGTAGATGTACATGAACATGGCTAAGACGAGGATGATGGTCATTACAGTCTACCCCCCTTAGAGAAGTTGGTCCCCAAACTTAAGTTACCTTGCCCTAAAAACAACTCCGGATAACGGATTTTCACTTCCTCTTCCATTTCCCATGTAGCCTCTTTGCCGTAATGCTCATTCCATTCAATTTTTACCATCGGTATCGACTTATTTCTCAACTGTTTCACTTGCCTATCAATAATTCTCATCGACTTCTCCTCGTAGCCTAAATCTTCATTAACCACAATTCCAGAATAATCAATCACATGCAGTGGGTCCCGAATATACTTCCTCAACATCAAAACATGAAACACATTGTGGACTTGGCTTAATTCTGGCGGCAAAGCAAGTCTGTAGGCGATGGGGTTAACCTTCTCAAGAATTTCGAATTGCCCAATGTATCGGGGTGCTAGCTTACCTTTTTTCCCAAATCTTGAAACTCCTTTCATCGGCGAAATCTTCAAGAATACATGATTCCCAACTTCAAATTCTAACTCCCTTCTCTTTGGTCGGCATAACTCTTCTGTCGACTCTGAGCGGTTTTGATTCTTTGCTGAATGAGCTTAATCTTCTCAGTTGTCACTTGAACTAGCTCGGGACCAATCAAAGCTTTGTCCCCTACCTCGGTCCAACATATCGGCGATCTACACTTCCTTCCATACAAAGCTTCATACGGCGCCATGCCAATGCTAGCTTGATAACCGTTGTTGTAAGCAAATTCCACTAATGGCAAATACACTTCCCAACTTCCCTTGAAGTCCAATACATATAGTCTAAGCATATCTTCAAGTGTTTGGATTGTTCTCTCTGTTTGCCCATCTGTCTGGGGATGAAAAGTTGTGCTAAACCTCAACTCGGTTCCTAAAGCTCTTTGTAAACCTTGCCAAAATCTAGAAACAAATTTCGGATCTCGGTTTGATACAATAGACATCGGCACTCCATGAAGTCTAACAACCTCATTCATGTACAACAAAGCAAGTCGATCGGCATTAAACGTAGTCTTAACGAGCAAGAAGTGTGCTGACTTAGTTAATCTGTCAACTATAACCCAGATCGAATCTATACCTTTTGTGTCCTCGGCAAACCAACCACAAAATCCATGGAGATGTGTTCCCATTTCCACTTAGGAATTGACAAGGGTTGAAGAAGTCCTGCTGGTCTCTGATGTTCTGCTTTTACTTGTTGACAATACAAACACTGGGATACAAACTTGGCTATTTCTCTTTTCATATTTGGCCACCAAAAAGTCTGTTTCACATCTTGGTACATCTTGGTATTTCCTGGATGAACGGCGAGCCTGGAACCATGGGCTTCCTGCAAAATTCTCCTTTTCAACTTTGGGACGTCGGCCACGCACAATCTTCCTTCAAACTTAAGTACCTGATTCTTAATGGTGTACCCTAACCTCGGCTTGGTGACAAACTCATCAATTACCTTCTTGAAGAATTTGTCCTCCATCTGTCTGGTCTTTACTTCCTCAATAATAGTCGGTTCTGCCGATGTCATTGCCAAACATGCTAAACTCCCAACAGACTTTCTACTCAAAGCGTCGGCTACTGAGTTAGCTTTACCTAGGTGACACTGAATCTGTATGTCGTAGTCTTTCAACAACTCAAGCCACCCTCTCTGTCTCATGTTTAATTCCTTCTGGGTGAACAAGTACTTCAAACTCTTGTGATCGGTGAAAACTTGACAAGAAGCTCCATACAAGTAATGATGCCAAATTTTCAAAGCAAATACCACGGCTGCTAATTCTAGATCATGGGTAGGATAATTCTTTTCGTGAGGTTTCAACTGACGAGATGCATATGCTATGACTTTACCCCCTTGCATTAACACACAACCCAAACCCTTATGCGAAGCATCACTATAAATTTGAAATTCCTCATTGCCTGACGGTAGTACAAGAATCGGTGCTGTGACTAACCTCGTCTTTAGCTCCTGGAAGGCTGATTCTCTATCCTCGGTCCATTCATACGCCACTCCCTTCTGAGTTAGTTGTGTCAATGGTACTGCAATCCTCGAGAAGTCCTTCACAAACTTTCTGTAATAACCTGCCAAACCCAGAAAACTACGGACCTCGGACACATTAGTCAGCCTCGACCAGTTCACAATGGCTTCAATTTTGCTAGGATCAACCGAAATACCTTCTTCATTAATCACATGACCCAAAAATGAAATGCTGGAAAGCCAAAACTCACACTTGCTAAGCTTGGCATACAACTTTCTGTCTCTCAAAATCTGTAAGGCAAGTCTTAAATGCTTCTCATGTTCATCACTACTCTTGAAATACATCAATATATCGTCGATGAAAATAACCACAAACTCATCTAGGTATGGCTTAAAGACTCTGTTCATCAAATCCACGAATGCTGCAGGAGCATTAGTCACTCCAAAAGGCATTACCAAAAATTCGTAGTGGCCATACCTTGTCCGAAAAGCAGTCTTCTCAACATCCTCGGCTTTAACCTTGAGCTGATGGTAGCCCGACCTGAGATCAATTTTAGAAAAGACTCGTGCTCCTTGTAATTGGTCAAGCAAATCATCAATCCTAGGCAATGGACACTTATTCTTAATGAACGAGGAATTTCAGATTTATAGTGATGCTTCGCATACTTATTCTTAATCGCGAAAAGCAGTCTTGACGGAGTCGTTCGTTCTCAGCGATCATGTTCTCGAGCCTTTGTTCGTTCTGCTTTGCTTGTTCTATGATAGCCTGCATTGTTTCTTGTGCTGAAGTAGTTGGCGAATCGAAGTTCAAGACGGGTCGTGCCGCGATGGTTTCTTTTCCGAGCATATTAGCCAGGGTGAGGTCGTGTACCTGTGTGATCTCGTCGGTGGCTATCGGAGGATCTTCGGTCACGCCTTCCATGGATGTATTCGAGTATTCCCACAGACGGCGCCAATTGTGGGGAAAGAGGTTTGGAAATACTCTTGAGATCCTGGAAGACGCCAATGATCCTCAGCTAGTCACCTGCAAAGATACAAATACTCCGGTCGGGGGTGCCGGAATTAGCACTCCGACGGGCAAGTCAGTTCTTCTACTCAAGAAAGCTTGTTCACTAAGTTTTTAGAAGTGATTCTTACATACCTTTTCTAGTCCATTGCCATTATATTTATACTCGTTTCTTCTTATCCTCGGAGCCAGGGCCTACTTTTTCAATCATTACCTTTTCCACTATTCGGCTCTAGGGATCCTTCCCCATTCGGCCTATTTATCCTATTCGGCCCCTTGTCCTAGCGGGATGTCTGCCGGCTAGCGTCTAGCTTCTGAAATATACCGCCTTTATCTTTGCCAATTATTCAGCTACCACAATTGCCCTCCGAACTCCCTGTTGACGGCAGTCAATCGGCGTGTTTGGTTCAGAATTTGAGAAGTTTAGCGTCAGGCGGCTTCGCGTGCCCCACTATATGTCAGGAGGCGCGCGCCTTTTTGCTCATAATTACGCTTTCCCGCTCTATTCATGTGTATCTCAGCATTTATTGCGATTTGAAACTTTGGTCCTTTCGAATTCACATTTCATCGATTTTCTGAGACTTTTGGATCGCCAGTGCATATACCTCCGTGACTCGCGTTTTCTGCAACTTCTTCCCGTCTTCCCTTGTTTCATCTGCTCTTCGTAAGTTTCCTTATCTCTTCTTTGTAATCCCATTTTCTGTTTGCTATTTTAGCTTCGGCGAATATTTAGTTCTTTGCTAAGATGGCCAAACATTTAAAAGACCTCCTTTCTGAGGATCGTATCTCCGGTTTCCGGCAACATTTTTCTATTCCTGACGATGTCCATTTATCCCTTGTAACGGACAATGCTCTCAATATGGAGAGGGAAGATCAGAACACGATCGTATTCCCTCTTTTATCCATTGCGGAGGGCGGGGTTCGTTTCCCCCTACACCCACTCCTTAGGGCCGTTCTCCGCTATTAGGGTTTGATTCTTTCTCAACCCAATGTAAATTTCTTTCGAATCATCATGGGGGTTGTAGAGTTGAATCGACGCCTTAGGATTAACCTTGGGATTCCGGCCATTCGGCATTGTTACGCCTTAGCCAAATCCTCCGGTCGGCTGGGGCGATATTTTCTCAGGGCCAAAGATACTGACCATCACTTGGTGACTATGCTTGCCAGTTCTGGTAAACGGGTTGACGACGTGATGGTCAACGTCCGTGGTAATTGGGAGTTCGCTGAAGGGGAGGATCGCCTGGACCCTATTCCCAGACATAAGGGCGACTCAGGTTGCCACGCAATGTCTTATTTGTTGGTCTGTCTCTTATTCGGCTCTTTTCCCTAAATTGCTTTTTATCTTCTGTAGGTAATAGGTTGAAGAAAATTCTAACTTCGGTTGACGACGTGGTTCTTGGGGAAATCAAGACTGCACTCACATATTTCGGCCGTCAAAACGTACAACAGCAAGGGAGAGCCGCCCACATTCTCCTTCGGTACGAACCCACTTACACTACTTTCTCGGCTGCAGATAACATTCCGATTCCAGTCGGCGATCAACAACTCTCGGCCCTTATCTTCCCCAGCTTCAAAAACCTTAGGTAGATCGGTCTCGTAGCTTCTGATTCGGGGGAAGACGCCGAGCCGGTTGTAGAGGTGATTGCCGATCCAGCTAGGGAGTCTACCGAGGGGATAGTAGAGGGCAACGAGGCTGTACGCTCGGCATTCGAGGCCACCGAGCCATCCGCCTCAGGACGAACAGATTTCTCTTCCGGGGATATTTTTGCGAATTTAGGGGATCTACCCGGCGATTTCTTTGAGGGTATGGCGAAGGAAAGCCTAACGCAGATGGCACGTAAAAGAAATGCCGAGCGGATGGCCGCCCGAAAGAAGGCTGAATGCGCCGCATCAGATCCCAGCTTGATCAAGCCGTTCGTACCCGTTTCTGAGGGGACGGTTGAGGTTGCTGCGTCCGATACGGGAAAAGAGGGTGGAGAACAGGCCGATGGGGAACGGCTGACTCCGGAGCAAGGCCAAAAGCGTGGTGCCGAGGGGGAATTGAGTTCAGAAGCTGGCCCTGGTAGCAAACGGCCTCGGCTTGAAGAACCGGACGTGGTCGCTCCGTTCGTTATTCAGCCAAAGATCAGGGACATGCCGATTTTATCCGACGCTTCGGCCATCGAGGATCCAGCCGTGGCTCTGAGCCTGGCGGCTTCGATTTCTCTGCCGGCTGACAACAAAGCCTTTGGTGCCGTGCCTGATATTATGGCCGTTGCCCTAACTGCTCAATCGGCACTCCTGGTAGGTCACTATTTCGCTCGTTTGTTAAAGGCGTCTAATCATACCGAATTGTTTTGCAGACGATCGGAAGGATCGCCGACTTGGGTCGCCGCCTGCGTGATGCTCTCGGGAGAATTGACCATTTGCAAACAGAGGTGCAGGGTCAGAAAAGTAGGGCCGAGTTCGAAATTATGAGAGCTGAAATGGAGAGCGCGCGAGCCGAAGCGGAGAAAGAGAGGGTTCGCGTCGCCGAACAGCTTCGTGTTGATGCTGAGGGTAGGGCAAACGCGAGCGAGGAATCGCTCAAACTTTCCAGGGAAGCACTTGCTGAGGCGGAAGCTCAGTTAGAGGAGCTTAAGGCGGCCTGCGAGAAAGCCGAATCGGAGGCCTTTGAGGTAGGGAGAGGCGCCGCTCTGACGGAATATGTTGAAGAAGTGTCCAAATTTGAAAATCGCGGGTTTAAACATGGGTGGCTCAAAGCCCTTGCTGCCGTTGGGGTTACATTGGATTTGCCAATTCCTTATGAGCAGGTGGATGTTGAGCCACTTGAATCCGATACCGACGAATGATCTGGGAGCCGTTTACTGAGCAGACGTCTTTTTGTTTTTATTTTTCTTCTTTTGGATAGGGCTTTGTTGGTTCAGGGTAGTTTTCATGTATAAATTGGTTAGTATCTGCGCGCAATTTATTAATGAAAATTTCCTTGTAATTTTTGCTACCACCACACATTTTGTATGAAAGAGTTCTGTGGTTTAATTTTAATGAAAGAATTCTGTGTTTGTCAATGCATTTGGTAAAATGGAATTGCATGCACTGTGGGGAAACCCATGATTCGTGAATCTGCCCTTGCCCCAGGGGGTTCATAAAAAGAATTCTAACTCTGAATCGACTTGTGAACCGGCTGGGGTACTTGGTCCGAAAAGAATTCTAACTCTGAGTCAACTCGTGAGCCGGATGATTTTACTGTGGCACGAATGATTTTATCTAAAACTCTTCTAAACAAGCCGTACATAGAATATCGTTTGTCCAAACTTTAGTTTTGTCCTTACTTGAATCTGAAGTCGCTAACCACTGAAGGTAGAGAGGAAAAGATTGGTCAATATCTGGGTTTCTGCAGATTTAATACATATCCCATCAAAATCACCGTTTGCAATTTCACTGCCTACTGATCTTGGACCCTTAGATTGATGAATCTGCCCTTGCCCTAGGGGGTTCATGATAAGAACTCTGGCTCTCGTGAGCCGGCTGGGGTAGTTTAGCCGAACAGATTGATGGATCTGCTCTTGCCCGAATCAACTTGCGAGCCGGCTGGGGTACTTGAGCCGAATAGAACCACTGAAGGTAGAGGGGAACAGATTGGTCAATATCTGGGTTCCTGCCGTCAGCTTAGTCGGCGTCAGGCGATTGGGTTTCGCGATTAATGAACTTGCCTCGATCGCGCTGCCTCTACGAGCGTTAAATGATCAAAGGTACAACTTTTAAGAGTCTGGTAGGTATCTGATTCAAACTTCTGAGAGAAAATCTATTGTGCGAATGTCGAACAAACTCTTCTTTAACAGCAAAGGGGAAGCCAAGACATTGGCTGAGCTTGGCGGTAATATGAATCGAAGTGAACACCGTGGTGCGCCCTTGCGTGCTGGGAGTAAGAGTTCTATGGGTCGAGAGAGGCGTCAATCTCCTCGACGTCGTAGTAGGTCGCTGTAGACGTCCCCGAACGCCCCGGGAGGGTTAAGTCCCGTTCTGTTCATATTGGGGTCACTACAGTTCAAGGACTCAAATGTCACGGTTCTTAATCTTGAACCAAAGAGTCCAAATCCGGCAAATCGTTTTGAAAACAGATTTTGTGAAAGAAGTGCCAAACATGGACTGCTTTGCCAGATACAGAGTCGCCACCTAAATATTTTTTAATGGGAAATTTAGGAAACCCTGACTCGGTGCCAAAGGCCACGTGTCCGTCATCACCAAAGTTGGCTCGGGAACTTGGGTACGATTGGGGAAGGTCACATCGTGAGCACCCCCGCTCGCCCGATCAAAGATCGGCCTCTACTAACCATGATATCTGTTTTTGAAAATATTGTATGTTCTTATTCCGATTATTAGCCTAGGTTACTATGTGATGCTCGCAGCAAACAAGTATAGACTGGGCCGCCTGAATTGGAACAAGACATTTCATGTTTGTTTGTTTGAAAATGGTTTGATGGTGCTACCCGCAGGTAGGCTAAGACGCGGATTTGCCACCCTCAGGTGGGCTTAGAAAACATGATTTTGCCACTATCTAGTGGGCTTAAAACAAACATTTGATGAATTGTCCAATCCAAGCAACACAACCTCCACCCACAGGCATTCAAGGCAGTTTATATCACATAAGCACATAGCCTCATGGTAAGCATGCTATCATGGCAACACTCACACGCATGTAAGGATGCTAAAGCATAAAACTTACCGAGTACTCCAAGCCAAAAATGGAAGCTTATTAGAAATCATGCATGATCCTAATTATACAGAATGCCTAATGCAACACATGCA
>JAPPVO010007119.1:0-19005 GCA_030407325.1 Camellia japonica
AAAGTGCACTTATTTAGGACATATCATGTTTCTTTTCCTATTGTTATAATTGCTATTGTGTATTAGATTGGAAAAAAGGGACAGGGTATGTGTGTGCGGTTATTGGGCATTCAAAGCTCATGGCATTTCATGCCAGGTATCGAAGAAACATACGAGGCCGATGAAGAGCCAAAGACATTTGAAGACTTGTGTCTATTTTAGAGAAAGTTAGAAGCCATTTTGCTTATGAGTCTATTCGTGCTTTTATTTTTGGATTGTAATAGTGATGAAACTCATTTTGTAATTTAAGATTTGAAACATTGTAATTATTATTTGCTTTTGTAATCCTATGTCTATCTCCGCGTTACTTATGAGACCTTGTGTTAATACCTCTTAAGATCTGTCAAAAGATAGCTTGTTATCTAAGGTGGTTGGACTTAGAAGGGAAGCTATATTGACTCCTTCGACCTTCTTGGGATCTTATTTGGCTATTGACCAAATGATTCTTTAGTGACGTTACCTTAACTCTTAGAGTAGAAATTGGGGTGTCACATTAGGGTTAGGGTTCGGACTTGAGATTGGAGAATAATAGAGTATTTTGGTATTATTGAAAAATATATGATATTTATTGAGAGAAAAGAAAAGAACCTAAATTGAGAATTGTGTGAATTGAGAGAACGGTGTTTACTGAGAGGATTGGTTGTATGTACATAGAATTATCCAATACCTATGGACTGGGGAAGGAGCGAGAGAGGTGGCAATGAGTTGAGGAAGGGGATGAGTAGTGGTGGATGGGAAAAAATAATGGAGGACTAGTAGTAGATTAGGAAAGAAGAGAGTTAGTGATGGATGATAGCAAGGGTAGTGATTGTCAAAGCAATAAAAAGAAAAAAAAGAAAGATTAAATTATCTAAATTGTTCATTCTGTCGTTAGTTATAACTAACGGCTACAAATAAATTATTAGAATTGATATAATTTTAAAAGTTAAGGACTTAAATTAAAACAATTACAAAATTTAAAATTTGATTTGTTATTGATTTCCAAATCTTGAAATTTTATTTTAAGTAACTTCTTAAAAAAATAATTAAAAAAATATAGAAGTGTGATGTGAACGGAGTTTATGCGCCAATGCAAATACGGTTATAGTTTTTACTTACACCATTAAAACAAATTACTTTACCTCTGTGTTTTTATAGTTATGTATATTTTTAACTTATTATATTTTTTAACATTTTTTTTTACTTAGTAATTCTATGCATAAATAGATTTTTAACTCAAATTTCTTGCTAATTGGTATAGCTATCATAATAAATACATGTGAGATTTATTAACTTTGTGTATAATATTTAAAATTTTGGTACGAGCATCTCTGATGGAAATTGGCTAGTAGTGAAATTTGTTGCGAAATTATAACTTTGTTAAACAATCCCGCTAGGTAGCTCGAATAACGTGTGGCTCGAATGACTCGAGGTGCCAAAACGATGTCATTTTGGCACCTATTTTTTTCCCCCCATTTTTTTCTTCCTTCCAGACTTTTTTATTTGTTTTCTCTCTGAAACGGAAAAAAGAAAGAGAAAAGAAGGAGATGAGGAAGAAGAGAGAATGAGAGAAGAGGGAGGAAGAGAGAAGAGTGAGGGAGAACAAAGAGAGAGAGAAGAAGGGGAACAGAGAGAGAGAAAGAGAGAGCCGGGACTCCCATCCACTGTCGCAAACCCTCCATTGACCGGCATCGCCATCACCGTCGTAAACACCTCCACCCATGGGCGCCTCCATCACCGTCGCCCATCGTGACCATCCTCTGTGTGTGTACACACATAGATTTGTTTATATATATCTCTCTCTTTGTTTCCCCTCTTTTCTTTTCTTCTTCTCTCTTCCTCCCTCTTCTCTATATTCCCCCTCTTTTTCTTCTCTTGCCTTTCTATTTCAGTGAGAAAAAAGAGGGAAAAAAGAAAAAGAAAAAGGCCAAAACAACGTCGTTTGGACATTTGGGCCACTCGAGCCTCCAAAAATTCGAGCTACGAAGCAATTTTCTTTGTTAAATTGTATGTGTTATCACTCTCATGCATGTTGACGGTCAAAATTTCCACACTATAGCTAATCAAAAAATAATTTTAGCATTACTATTTTAGTAATAACAGTTGCTCTAAATGGTAACATTTTGTTAGATACAAAGCAACATCAAAATTGTAATGAGTCCAAAAGAAAAAAAAAAATATGAGCCCTTGGAGGGTGGATTTAGTGGATAGGAATGAGATTCAAAACCTGTTTTATCTGGGTTTGAGTCCCCCATTGTCCCTCACTGTGGCGCCCTTAAATTTCGTCTCAAGCGATTTCTTAACCTAGGGCTGGGGTTTAGCTAAGCATGAGTCACCCATTTTTTCTTTTACCAAAAAAAAAAAAAAAAATTACTATAATCATTATTTATTTTTATCATTTTATCATTTGATGTAGCAGTCTAATTGTTAGAACTGTATTAAGGGAAAATCTACAATACTCACTCATGCCCCAGCTATGTAATTGTGGTATTTGATTATGATATATTGTGGTATTAGTTATAACTTATTATGATTTATTGTGATATTAGTTGTGACCATTATTTTGATTATGATCCAATTTTTTATTTATTTACTATTATTATATCTTATGTGGTGTTTGGTTATGACTTTTTTTGTAGTTATTGAAAAAGGATTTAATTATGACACTTCATAAGTTGTATATAGTACACACCTCAAAAGGGGTATGTATAGTAGCATGACCCTTGTATTAAAAATAACACACTCATGTCATAAGTCCATTTATAAATCTTTTGTAGGCCCAAGCTCTAATATTTTTGAGCCGAAATGACACAATTTGTCCAAAAGGACAATTATATGTTGAAATCAACTTATTTATCTATCTGTTGAATTTCATTAAATTAATTATCTGTTAAAATGTGAAACATGTCACTCATTTATTAACTTATCTGTTGAATATCACACATTTCTCATTACCACCACCTACTGTTGTTGGCGCCGATAGCCTTTTATGGTGTGTCCTTGTCAGTAAACAATATTTTACCTTAGGTCTAATAACTTATACCCTCTTTGGGATGGACTTTTCTTCAATTTTCTCTTAAAAATATTGTGTTGTCATGTAAAATGGTAACTATAACATGGTATGAAAACATACTATATGTATAGAATTCTATAGCATTTTGGTAAACACTCAATATAAGCCCTCTGTTTGTTTGAGAGAAAATTATGGTTTTTAGAGTTTGTGTGCAAGAAAAAATAAAAGCAAATATAAATATTTTCTGTAATTAATTGAAAATAATATAGACAATAAATATTTTTTACTTTTAAAATGTGAAAAACGTTTTCTAAACTACAATTTAAACAATGGCATTATATTACCATCGCCGCTATTACAAGTACCTCCTTTGCTAGCCCTAGGGCCGGCCCTGAGGAGAGGCCACTAAGGCAGTCGCCTCGGGTCCCTAATTTTGAACAAAATTTAGGGCCCCTAATTAGGGGAGTGTATCATATTGTGTTATTTCATAATTACTTAAAAATTAGTTCAATTCATTTATTTTCATACTGTTGTATGGTGTTATTTTGATTCATGTCCGATTGATAAATGTGAAAACTTTTACTTTTAGTTAAAAATAACTTAGCAAGTGTATGAAGAGATTAAAATTTTTCCCATAAGTTGAATTTTATAAATTTTATTTCTACTAAATGAAATTATTCATAGAATGTTTGATTTTAATTCAATTGCATTTTTCTAATTAAAAAAACCGTACCTTCTTACTATATATTTTTTATTAGATTGACTCTAAAATAGGTAACAAAAAAATACATATCTTAAATGAAAAAAAGATATTAGTCTTAATTATTATTTTACATACTTTTTTATTCAGTTAGATGGAGTTAAATAAAAGATTAAAAAAATGTCATCGCATCCTTAGTGAACATTAAAATATATAACTAATAATTCATATTATTGAATCGTGTCATACTTAGATTCATGTTGAAAAATAGTCAACCCTAAATTACTAATTTTATATATTGCTTGAGTTGTGTCGAAAATTCTCATCCTTACCCCCAATTAATTTTAGTTCTTATAGCATTGGTAAGCTAAAAAATAAAGATTCGATTCAACTAATTGAAATTCAACTATTTTATATATATGTATATATATATATTTGTTATCTAAATTTTGTTAAATTGTAATGCAATAGAAATAAAATTTTATCCTTTTTGTTTTATCCAAACAATTTTTTTTTTTTTAAGTAATGATATATGAAGGGCCTAATTTAAAAAATTTGCCTTAAGCCCCTAATAACTCAGGGCCGGCCCTGGCCAGCCCCTGCCATCTTTACCACCATTAATACAATCATTAGTAGGGGTGCACAAAATACTAGTAAATCAAATAACCAAAGGAACGGGTTGATTCGTTTTTAATTACGTTGATTTGGTTATGAGTTTTTAAATTATCAACACAATAGCATATGGTTGATTCTCCATTTAGACATTGTCTAAATCATGCCAACCTGATAACTTGACTTTTTTTTGGATATAAAATTATGTTCGGCAAATCACGATGGTAGTTCTTATATCTTAATCCTTATGTCATTTTGGTTTCTTTGATTTTAATTAATTCGATTTGGACTATAAATTTATGATTTTGTCTTAATTTAGTTCAATTGATTACATCTCTTAGTGGTGGTTATTTATTTTTCTCCTGTTGTTTGACAAAAAAAAAAAAAGAAAAAAGAAAGTGTCATATGTCATATTTTAAGGGCAAAATTATAAACTTACTAAACATAGTAAGTTAACCTCATTGAATTTAATGATAATTTTTTGTAAAAAATATTAATGCTATTATCAATTGGACCAAATTGACACAAAATTTAAAATTAAGGATTAAAATTAAGCCTGTTAGAAATTGGGCGCCCATGTGGTATGACCCTTTGAACCCTTTGAACCTTATCCAAGTAAGTTTAAATTTGAATTCAAAACTTATTTGGATAACCACTCATGCTATCTATATCTATATCTATCATATCAACTGATATGGATAGATTGATATATATGGTTATATATCAGATTATATGGTTAAGTTATATATTGATATCATATACGCTATGTGATTTTTTACCCATAACCTTTTTTTCCAGACTCTCTCTCTAACTCTCTCCCATATGAGAATGATCCAGCCTCTGCACTGTGACTTGTGTGGGTGATACTCATATTGTAGTATCACTCCACTACTGGGTTCGTTGTTCGCATTCTTGAAGCATGTGATTTATCTACGAGATTCTTCGCTTCAGGTTCTATCACCTAAGGTATGATCTGATAATATTTTTCCACTGCATTATGCTTAGTTTTACATTGGTATCAGAGCATATATGGGTATTTTCGTGTTTATTTTTTTAAATCATGTGTATAATTTTTATATAAATATATACACATTATATGCATGAAAATTAATGAAGGAGGAAGATGAAGTGCAGGGTTTTTTGCACTTCAACTCTCATTAGATTGAGAGTGTGATACACCTCTTTTTTATGTTCATTAAATGTCATTTTTGAGACCATAAATGCTTTTATTTTGAAAAATGGACTCCGGTAGTACCGAAATTGGACCAGAAAACACCCTGGAAGGCGGCGCGTGGGCCGCACGCGCAAGATGAAGCCGTCAGCGGCGGGCACGCGCTGTCACGCACTCCCATGCACCAGGCGCGCTTTGCCACGCACTGTCGCGTCGTCCACGCGCGCGACTTGCGCCCTTTCACGCGCGCGTTATCTGCACCGCTTCGAATCGCGCCACGTGCGCTACCACGCGCGAGCCGTGCGCTGAGCCGCTCGCCGAGCCGCGCCGCGCCGTTTTCCGCGCTGGCTTGGCTGGTTTGACGGCTGGGGATAAGGGTTTGTTTGTTTTTTTAAAAATCTAGAATTGCGTTAAATGGTCATAAATAATTCGTTATAACTTTGTTTTAAGCGTGGTTGAGACTGTTAGACTCAGAATTAAATTTTCTATCTCTCTATAAAATTTTAGAAATTTATGAAAATAAAAAATTTTTTCCTGAAATAATAATTCATTATTTATGTTTTAAAATGCTTCTGGTGTTGCATGATTAAGTTTCTGGAGCTGAAATTTTTATTATAGACCACTGTAATGGTTTAATATTTACTGGTATGATTGTTTCATTTTACCAGATTCTGGAATATTTATTTCTAATTTTATGTGTGTTTATTAGTTATTTAAAATTCCAGAAAATTTCAAAAAAATTCCAGAAAATTTCAGAATGATGTACATTCTGTTATGGCATAATTTGAATATTAAATACAGCATATTTTTTTTTTTTTTTGGGTTTGTAATATGTTGTGATTAGAGAAGCATGCTTAGTTTTTATTTGTTTAAATTCCATTATTAATTGTAACATAGCATGAGTTGATTGTGAATCTACATTATGATGCTATTGTATGGAATTAGAATATTTTATCATGCTTTTAGACATGCCATAGTCAGTGGAGAGGTTGTTCGGTTGAGAGAAATCTTTGTAGATTTACTCCCAAAAATCAATATTTTGCGCATAAATTAAATTTAATTTTGGATAAGTGTCACCTGTGGTGCAAGAGATGATTACGAGCATAATGGATTTTTGATCTTGCGACTTGTGTAATATTGTCACTATTTAATTTAGATTTTTGCGGAAAAATTATGCTAATCAAAATTAATCCCAATACGAATTTCTCTCTAAATTGACTTAGCTTATGGAAGTTAATTTGGTTGACCAAGACTTCGTAGATGATGTTCAAATATGAACAGTGTAATCCTATTCTTTAGATGAGCAAAAGTCTTGGAGACTTTAGGTCAGACCTTAATTGAGCCAAAGTAAGGAAACATGATTCAAAGTCGCCTTGGTTTTGTTGCCTTGTTTGGCACAACAAAATTTGATGTGCGCGCTATGGTTAGCGGCACACTACGTAGTTTTGATTGGCGAGTTTTGGAGTTATGAAATTAGTAAGCCCTCAATAGATCTGTATATGATCTTGACTATTGAGCTGCGCGGATTGACTTTGTAATTTGACTTGTAATGATGTTGCATCATTGGATGAAGTAACATTCAAGAGTCACGTCATCCAAGAAATGCGAGCTTAAATGAGTAAGTCATTAAGTGTAAAACAAGTAGCCAGTATGAGCAGTGTTTTGCTCTCTACCCAATTATTGGGAGTGGATGGAGCAAAAATTTCACGCACTATAATAGTGTGCATTAAAGTATCACTTGAAGTTAAAAGATTAGCGCTTAGTAGCAGCAAAATCTATTAACACTAAGTGAAAAAATTAGCACCAAGTGGCTGCAAAATCTATTAACATTGTCAACTTGTCTAAGTCTAGACACTTACTGTTTCCATAGTTAAGTGTGAGACATGAGGAGGTGCTTCTTTGTATGATTCCTTTACTAGGCTAACGTTTTTTGAATAACGTTTACCACTAAACGCAAATGATGCGGCATAGTAATGAAAAGGTTAAAGCCGACAAGGTTGTTATGACTCTAAGAATTTGACGCATTGCTTGTGAGAGCATTGTGTTGAATTAGACTCTTTAGCCTAATTCGCGCTTAAGTTACTTCAGGAGCTGTCATAGTTGATAGCTTATTCTCTCCTTCTTGTGGATAGTAGAATTAATTGCAAGTAACTATGAAGCGAGAAATAGAAATGGCAAGAGGAGTGTCGTCATCTTTCAACTAGATGCATTAAAGTGTATGGAGAATAAAATTGACTTGAAGGTGCAGGGGATTAGCACTTACTAGTTAAATTTGTGACATAGGCGCACTTGATATCTCCATGACATCCTTTTATGATCTAGTGAATATGAATTAGTTGTGAGTCATTACCTAGTTGGGCCTAAACCTTTAAAACTTGTCTTCGAGAACTCGCACAATAGAATGATTGGAATTAGTTTATGACATTGGACATAAACCGACCGGTGGTTTGTTATACTTAATCACATTAATGAGAAGATGACATGGATGGTTTGAGTAGGCCCTCTCGAGCCCACTCGCTTGTGGCATCCTGCTCTCATATGAATTTGTAACTTTGTTCGCTATGGTTGCACACAAGTAAGTAGGAAAGCCGTAAAAGGTCATTTGTTTTGGCGCATTTAGTCCACTATGATATTTGTGACTAGATATGTGTAAGGGTATAATAGCTAAGCCTCAATCTCGACTCATTTATAGATTACGATACGCATCTGAGTCAAGACTATTTGATCTCCCATAAGTCAAAAGTCTTGAGATAATTTTTGACATTGCACATATGAGGTTGAGATCAATTAGATAACAACTTTCGTGCTTTTAGTTTTGACCAAGGTAGTGAGTATTTATTTGAGTTATTTTAGAAAACTCTGTGAAGAGAAATGGATGCTTAGAAAATTGATTATTCCTAATACTCAACAACACAATGGTGTAGTAGAGATAAGGAATTAAGTATTGTTAATGTTAGGTGGATGATGGCGCAAAATGTTTCCTAATTGGGAATTGCCTTTAGTTTGTTGCCTATATCCCTAAAAATGCTCTCCATATCAGATTTTACACTCCATTTAAGTAATGGGTTAGTGGAGAGCCATCTATGGGCGATCTGTAACCGTTAAGCAGCTTATCTTTATTTTTACTTCTCATAAGGTTGCGAAGTTAAGACCTAGAGTTCTATGGCGCATTATTGTATGTTGTCTTGTAAACACATAGGGTCACGTGGCGCATTATTGTATTCTGTCATGTAAACCCTCCGGGTCATGTGCATATAGGTAAGCAGCTTTGTGGAAGTGTAACTAAGTCACATAAAGTTTTCTTAGTAAATGTGACGTGAATAGAGTTTTGGAACTCTATAAGATAGAGAATTCTAAGCATAACGCTTTATGTAGCCTAGTTGAGAATGGAAAGAAATTTCCAATATCCTAGGGACAGTGGGAGCGATGTGCCTACTAATGGATTACTCCATTAGAGAAGAATACTCTACATTCTTAGTTGTTGGTGGTAGCGAATGTGAAAATTTTTCACGTCATCACTGGGTGATTGAGAATGAAACATTCATGATTGCTCCGCAAGATGATAAAGAGCCTAGGATAATGCCAAAGGCTCTAGTCCCCTGTTTTTAGAAAGTGGATCAATGTTGTGCAGTTTAAGACAAAGTCTTTGAGGATTAACAATTCTATAATTTGGTTGACTTTTCATTATGACGTGAAACTGTTTAAAGTTATGCGCAATTTGAATAGTCATTGTTGAGGCATAAGGCTCTCTAGATACCAAAAAGTCGCACCATTGAGAAAAGTGTAGACCATGAGAAGACTTCCTCCTGGGGAGTGAGGTTATTTCGACTTAGGCTATGATTGACATAAGTTCGGAACATTGATTTGTGGACATTGTGACCCAACTTCTCGTTGGAGAATTGGATAAGTAGATCTGTAGGGATTTACCTTCTGCTTTTATGGTGAAAAGTTAGGAGCGCAAAAAGGTTGTTAGTTCCAATAAATCTTTTACAGCCTAAAACATTTATCCAAATAGTGGTTCTTAGATTTCATCAAGCCATGATAGGCCGACAATGATCGATGAAGACCACTGAGGCATGATCAATGGTCCAAAAAGAGCTTTTTCCTTACTTAGTCATTATGAGCCAGGAATTTATAAGGTTGTCGTCACCTAGGGTGGACAGTCCTCTATTTTAGATATGATAGATATGGGTGATGTAATTTATATGCTCGGATGTACGATCCTTAGGGATTGTTTTGGGAAAATTCTCGGTTTGTCTTCGATGACTTACATAAGAAATATCCTAGAATGATTCTAGATGCAAAATTGCAAATACATTGACTTACCTATCGGTAAAAGCCAGAGCCTTAGCTATTGAGTGAATCCTCGGATTGTCTTTGGGAGAAACAGATGACTTATATTCCTTGATCTTTTTGTTGTGGGAGCCTGAAGTACGCTATGTGGACGTATTCGGCATGATAAGGGTTATCTTTGGTAAATGGTCAACTGAGTTGTTTAGACATTGACCATGCTCATTAGATTGTGGATAAAATGCTTTACTAGTAGTATATTAATTTGCTCCTTGTAAGATTCAATGCGCTAGTTGGGCGCATCCAGAATGAACGCAAATTGGTCGCCAAAATATCTTTAGAGAGGTTATTGCGCCAGAGGTAGTGATCTTGAATCACTTCATGTGAGGCGCACATGGTAGATTCCGTTGTATATACTTATCGCAATAGGTGCTGATAAGGCTTATGTTTGGAATCTAGAATTGCGCAAGCTGTGGTCATATTAAAAAAAAAATAAAAAAATCGATCACTTATTTGTTATGAGATGATAGGATGTTGACACTATTATGGTTTGTGTCATAATGATTAGCAGATGATGATGTCAGCAGGCAAGATTGGCTCACTCACACTAGCAATCGCCCTTGGCGCTTGGGAGCGAGCAAGGATGAGACTAGTGGTTTATTTTTATTTAGAGCCAAGAAAGGCTTAAATTATCCACTATGTATGTCGCCTTGGTTACAACCAAGATGAGGTCGTGTTAAGGACCAAACATGGATGTTAGTACCCACTTCCATGTTGTGCCCGTTATGATTAGCCAGATGTGAGATCTCATTTGGTACCTGGAAGGCGAGTAAATAAAGAATTCGGGTTAGGCGCTAGAAAGCGACTAGACTAAGATCTGTACGGTGTATCGAGTATGACGTCACTCTTTTGGAAAAGTTACTCCACCGTAACATGTATTCATACTACATGTGCTTGGAGACCGAATAATGAGATGAGAGAATGGATCCCTGTTTCCTCACCGTGTGAGTCATCCCTGTTTCCTCACCGTGTGAGTCTTACGTGTCATTATTGATATGACTTTCATTTATGTACCCTTTTGTGACTTTTGACTATGTCATAAGGTAAGGGGTTGATGTTCTGCTACTTTGGTATGTTGCCTGCGATTATATATGATTCGGCCTTAAGGGACATCACTGGAAAAGCGGTCAATCCTAAACTAAATGGCATGAGGGCAAAGGGAAGATTATCTAGTATTACACCACTGTTGTATATTTACTGTTGGCAACTCACATCGCTCTGTATGAGAGGCGGATTGAGTGTGAATATATATTGTAAGAATTGAGAGGGTCAAACATGCTCTTTTGAGGGATTAGAGATGTTTTTTGGACCAGTGTAATTAGATGGGTCTGGGGTATATGAGACACTATTTCTATTGTTTTTGGGTTGATGTCTCTAAGCTGGCTTATTTTGAGTTTCTAGTATAAAGCTCCCACATGCAGGTGTTTCTCAGTGGTTGCACGGTTCATTGGCTAGTATGAGATTGTTCATTTTTAGGGAGATTGAGATAGAGATGTGGCAGTGTCATGCCAACTCATGTGCGAATGGGAGATGTTAGAAATTGGGGCCCATATGGCATGACCTTTTGAACCCTTGAACCTTATCCAAGTAAGTTTGAATTTGAATTCAAAACTTATTTGGATAACCACTCATGATATCTATATCTATATCTATATATCAACTGAAATGGATAGATTGATATATATGGTTATATATCAGATTATATGGTTAAGTTAATATTGATATCATATACGCTATGTGGTTTTTTACCCATAACCTTTTTTCCCAGACTCTCTCTCTAACTCTCTCCCATATGAGAACGATCTAGCTTCTGCACTGTGACTTGTGTGCGTGATACTCATATTGTAATATCACTCCACTGCTGGGTTCGTTGTTTGTATTCTTGAAGCACGTGATTTACCTACGAGATTCTTCGTTTCAGGTTCTATCACCTAAGGTATGATCTGATAATATTTTTTCGCTGCGTTATGCTTAGTTTTACAAAGCCAATTGAAAGTGTAAGAATCAAAATAATACAAGAGATAAAATGTAGGGATTACGAGTATAATTGTCCAATTATGTTTATATTCATGTTTTCACCTAATCAGAGGGAAGTTAACCAAGGAATGATTGAAAGCTTGAGTTGAATTTTTCAATAGTTTATTTTAGGGTGAATTACACAAACAGTCACTATAGTTTGGGATTCGTGTCACTTTGATTCCTGATGTTTCAATTGTGACGTATTTGATCTTGAATTTTGAATCTTGTTCCAAATAAGGACAATTGAAGATATCATTGCTCAATTTCATGGGCAAAGTCGTCAATTTGATAAAATATAAACTAATTTAACAAAATAAATGTCAAAAAAATATTTTGAATAAAAAAAATAATTTCTACCTATCAAAGATAAAATTATGTAAAATTGATAAATCTTTTAGACATTTATTTATTTTTTTACCAAATTAATTTTTATTATGTGTTTGGATGATAATCATGTAATTGATGGTTGTTAGGATTTTAATATGTAATCGATATATTTAATATATGAAATATTTTAGTTTTGAATTTTTTGATTTAATGGATTGGTTTAATATTGACATCAAAGTTATAGCCATATTTTACTTTTAGAAAAATAGAAACTAATTTAATGAAAATAAAAACAACCACCCATTACACGATTATTATCCAAACACATAATAAAAATTAATTTGGTAAATAAATAAATAAATAAATGTATAAAAGATTTATCAATTTTACATAATTTTATCTTTAGTGGGTAGAAATAATTTTTAAAAATTCAAAAATATTTTTTTGAAATTTATTTTTGTCAAATTAGTTTATATTTTATCAAATTGACGACTTTGCCATTGAAATTGATCAGTATCTCCAATTGTCCTTATTTGAAATAAGATTCAAAATTCAGGGTCAAATGTGTCACAATTCAAAAGTCAGGAATTAAAGTGACACCATGCCCAAACTATAGAGACCGTTAGTGTAATTTGCCCTTTATTTTATTTTATTAGTTCTATTACTGAATTTAATTTATATTGATTGTGTTTAAGTTAGAGTTAGAGTTTACAGTACTGTTAATAGTCGTTAGCTTGTATTAAATAATATTTTATTTTATTTTATTTAAATTAGAGAAAATTGGTGATAAATCCAATTTTGAGAATGTGTAAGGCATTAGATTTGGTGAATATTTTTTTATTGGTAAGAGGTCCATGTTTTGCAAAATAGTTTGGTGAGAAATCCTGTAGAACATTTTGTTTCTAATTTTATCCTTTGACTTTTTTATCTGTTTGACTTTTTGTTGATTATCTATTCAAAAATTTTTCTATATGTTTAAATTTTTTACCTATCTGTTCAAATTTTTACCCTATCTGTTTAATTTTTTAATCTTTTCAATTCAAATTTCCCATATCTGTTTAATATTTGTCTAAATAAAATTCTATCTGTCCAATTTTTTGTCTATATGTTCAATTTCCACCCTATTTGGACATATATATTATCTTATCTGTTGAAACTCAACTATAACAGATCTGTTTAAAACAAATCTGTTATATATTATTTTTATATGTTCAAGTCTCTTATCTCTCTTCTATCTGTTGCAATTTACTTCTTCTTTATTACTCACTATCTGTTAAAATCATTCCACAAACAAAGATTCATCATCATCATTAACAAAATTAATATTCTGAACATTCATACTGAATATGAGAGGGAAAATGCCACTTTAAAAATCCATAAGAAAATCTTGATTCAAAAAGAGTTTTTAAATATAGACATAGACATACATATACATGTGCTCTGCTTGTCGAGAATATTTAATTCTGAAAAAACAACAACAACAAGGAAAAAAGAAGAAGAATAAACCAGATCTCAAAAAAAAAAAAAAAAAAAAAAAAAAAAACGAAAAAGGATAATCCAAGAAAAATGAATATCTAAGCCTTTTGGAGAGATCTATTCAAATTGTTTTCCAAATTAGATGAGAGAGAACACTTACACACAGATGATTCATTATCTGTTTAAAATATTCATTCAAATCCAAACAGCAAACCGAAAGTATTGATGTGAAATTATAAATCAAAAGTGATCAACAAAAAACACAGACAGACACACTGTTTGTATAACGACAAATCTACCATACAGAAAGGGTTCCAAACTCTTAATCTTCTTCTAGATCTCTTACTGATATGGTAGTACATGTCCTTGATCCTGCAGTGACCACACAGATGAGAACAACTTTGTGTTTTTTCCATTATAGAAGTTCAAATTAAAACAGTAATTTTTTCACCTAACAAATTGAAAGCACTCATGTCTTAAAAAAAATGATTTCTTGGTGTTTTTGCAAATTTCTCAAACCTTCTAAAACCAAATTACTATGGAAGCTACTCATGAGCAAAAATCTTGAATCCTCCACTAAAATTGAAAGAAGAAAAAAATATTAAAAATAGAAGGAGCATTTCTCTATATGGAACAAGCAGGATTAAAGGCGGAAAAAGAGTACTAGGTTTGTGTGCCATGGCCAATGCTGTGATTAGTTGACGGTAGGTTGTTCCAACTCGCCTGTGAGCCCTAGAAATAATAGTGTGTTTTGTCTCAATAGATTTGGATTTGGATGTCGCCGCTGACTACCTCTTCGCCCTTGCTTCAGTCCCAAGCGGTTTTAGCAGCAACACAACCACCTCTCCTAACGCCACGACGAAGAGGTAGAGACCAAGAGGTGGTGATGGGGCTGGTGGCGGTGGCGGTGGCGGTGACGGCGAGGCGAGGCGGTGGGCGACGAGGTCGGAGAGAGAGAGAGAGAGAGTTTTGATTTTTATGGCATGGTTCGTATATATATATATATATATAGAGGGTATTTTGGTCATTTTGTTTGAGTTTGTCCTTTTGAACAAAGTGTTTTAGCATCTGAATCTTTGATCAAATAAAGGGGAATTTTTTTAAGGTCTTTGGTATTAAGATTTTATAGCATAAAGGATACTCAATATTTTCATGATGTGTAAGGTCCCTCAATATCTATCCAGAGAAAATTCGGTCCAGAGAAAATTCGATCCAGAGAATTTCTCTGGACAAATCATAGAGAAAATTTCAAATTTCTCTGGACACATCATAATGAAAATCTCACCAGATGAACTTCTCTGGATTCAACCCAGAGAAATTTCCCTCTCCACCCCAGAGAAATTTACTCAACCCTAGAGAAATTCACTTGTGTTGTCTGCAGTTTGATAGCTTCAGTGATTTGGATGCATATTCATAGAGAAAATCTCACCAGAGAATTTTTTTGGATTAACCCAGAGAAATTTCCCTCTCCACTCTAGAGAAATTTACTCAACCCCAGAGAAAATCCCTTCCAACCAGAGAAATTCACTTGTGTTGTCTGCAGTTTAATGGCTTTAGTGATTTGATCCAACATTATTCTCATACTACAAAAAGAGACTTGATCCAATAACTCTATTTATGTCTATATTCATAATGAATTCAACATACAAAGCAATCCTTGGAATTTCTCTGGATTCAAGACCTTGAACATTCAAATTTCTCTGGACTAACATCAAATTTCTTTGGATCTTTGGACTAACATAAAAAACCCTTAAACCTTTTTCAAATTTCTCTGGACTAACATTCAAATTTCTTTGGATCTCTGGACTAACATCAAAAACCCTTGAACCTTTCTGTAGACGTCCCCGAACGCCCCGGGAGGGTTAGGTCCCGTTCTGTTCATGTTGGGGTCACTACAGTTCAAGGACTCAAATGTCACGGTTCTCAATCTTGAACCAAAGAGTCCAAATCCGGCAAATCGTTTTGAAAACAGATTTTTTGAAAGAAGTGCCAAACATGGACTGCTTTGCCAGATAACAGAGTCGCCACCTAAATATTTTAAAATGGGAAATTTAGGAAACCCTGACTCGTTGCCAAAGGCCACGTGTCCGTCATCACCAAAGTTGGCTCGGGAACTTGGGTACGATTGGGGAAGGTCACATCGTGAGCACCCCCGCTCGCCCGGTCAAAGACCGGCCTCTACTAACCATGATATCTGTTTTTGAAAACATTGTGAGTTCTTATTCCGATTATTAGCCTAGGTTACTATGTGATGCTCGCAGCAAATAAGTATAGACTGAGCCGCCTGAATTGGAACAAAACACTTCATGTTTGTTTGTTTGAAAATGGTTTGATGGTGCTACCCGTAGGTAGGCTAAGACGCGGATTTGCCACCCTCAGGTGGGCTTAGAAAACATGATTTTGCCACTATCTAGTGGGCTTAAAACAAACAGTCAATGATTCGTCCAATCCAAGCAACTCAACCTCCACCCACAGGCACTCAAGGCAGTTATATCACATAAGCATATAGCCTCATGGTAAGCATGCTGTCATGGCAACACTCACACGCATGCAAGGATGCTAAAGCATAAAACTTACCGAGTACTCCAAGCCAAAAACAGAAACTTATTAGAAATCATGCATGATCCTAATTTATGCTGAATTGCCTAATGCAACACATGCAAAGATGCAAACTATAGCAGGCTCGGCTGTCCTAAATATGGCATATGAAATGCTACAACTAACACGTATTCAATTCGGAATTGAATACAAATGCAGTTTGTATGATGCGCCGAGCCCGGTGCGTGCAAAACAGATGAATGATGCAAACATGCTGTCATACTGTATGCTAATTGAAAATATGCCCTATATCTAACCATCGTAAGCGGGTAAATAAAAGGGAGAAAGAAATGGGGTTGGAAGACATACATCACACTCACCCACACTTATTACAGTTTTTGCCCTCGCGCAGAGGGTCCGAATAAATAATAATACAGTCCGAAATATACAGTCCGAATAATACAGATCCCTAATTAATTAACAAATAACTAAGAAAAACTGTAAACTGGCATGCAAGCCAGGGGGTGCCTTGATTCTGATGAATGCTGCAAGTTTGGGCTGCCTTTTTGGAAATCCACTGGGATGCCCCAATTAGCCTCTGTTTGCAATGTTTCTCGAAATGCGTGCCCGACTCTGAAAAGTTACTGATTCTCCATATATGCTGCAACAGAGAGCAGGAAAAGGGCATAGCAATGTATTTCACAAATATATGCATGTCTCGATCCTCGTGCCACCAATCACGATACCGATGCATGATGGCCGAGGAATCGGATTGCACAACTCACTATAGAATGAATGCACATGAATGCTACAATGAAACCTAACTCCATCATGGGCAATCCGGAGTGTCGGTGACTGGGAATTGAGACCCGTTCCGTCACTCGGAGTGCGAAACGTGCCTCGTTTCCCGTATCCGGGCTAACTCCTGTTCCGAACACAATGCAATATGCATGATATGCATGAAATGCAACTAAGATACAGCCTAGTATGCACAATGCTGATGAAAATGAGATGTCTCGAAATGCGTGCACACGGGCACGCAAACCGAGAAAATACATGAATGCAATCTAAGATACAACCTAGTATGCACTATGCTGTGAACATGAGATGAAAATGAGACGCCTCGAAAAGCGTGCACGCGGGCACGCAAACCGAGGCGATGATATGAAATGCAAATCGGATAAAAACCGAAGTGCCTCGAAATGCGTGCCCACAGGCGCGCATACCGAGGCAATGATAAAATGAGAAATCGGATAAATCGAAGTGCCTCGAAAAGCGTGCCCCAGGCGCGCATACCGAGGCAATGATAAAATGAGATGGAAATGCAAATTGGGCTTATACTAACATGAATGGACCTCAGCCACACTCACATCAGATGCCGTCGGAGAAAACAGAGGTGCCTCGAAGTGCGTGCACACGGGCACGCAAACCGAGGCATGGCCGAAGGCATGAAATAGCACGGGAAATGATATGCAAGCATGCAAACCAAATTTCAGCACCTAAATGAAAGGGAAAACGGCCCCGAAATGATACGAAATGACAACCAATGCATGAAATCATCCCGAAATGTGATTTTAAGTACCCGAAATGGCCTATAGCCATACTAAACATGCACAACATGATCATGACATGAAAACCAGTAGCAAGGCAGCCCCAAATATGGCATTTTTTCAGTACAAAGCAAGGCTAAACAACAACCACAAGTATGGCAAACTTAGCATGCAAAAATGGGGAAAA
The DNA here is from genome assembly GCA_030407325.1 of Camellia japonica. Lineage (NCBI taxonomy): Eukaryota > Viridiplantae > Streptophyta > Magnoliopsida > Ericales > Theaceae > Camellia > Camellia japonica. Next base: position 17,962 of record JAPPVO010007119.1, read on the forward strand.
GAGGGGAATTACAAAGCAAGTAATATATACAATGCTCAAACTGAAAAACAAATTCTAAAAAATTAAAGAGGGGCAAAAAATATGCACATTTACAGTAGATGAAATCCTCCAATTCAGTATGTAGATATGCTTAACATAGCATGCAAAAATGAGCCAATAAGGGGCTACAACATGAGGTACCATAAGCAATGATCAAACAACTTTGAACCCTTAACAAAACATGAAGAATGAGTCATTTCAAGACACTTTCTAAGCCTGATGAAGGCTCAAATCAGAAGCTAAGCAAGCCTAACAAAGCATGCAATTTTACGGAAAAAATGGAGGGTACAACATGAAGTACCAAAAACATGCATCAAACAACTTTGGACCCTTAACAAAACTTGACAAGAAGGCAAAAATAAGGATATTTTCAGTACTGATGGTGGCTCAAGACAGGAGCTAAGTAAGCTCAAAAAGGCATTCAAGATGGGGCCAAAGAGAGGTATAAAGAGAGGTACAACATGGAGGCCTCAAACAAATATTATCCCTTCTACAATGTTGTAGAGGGACCTAAAATAAACTCAACCTCAGTTAATGGCATGCTCAAAATCAGATCACAAACAGGCCAAAGAACCATGCAATTTTACGGTAATTTGAAGGAATACAAAGCAGGTGCATGATAGAGAGGCCAAACAGGGTTGAGCCCTTATTCAATGTTGAATAGGGGCTCAAAATAAGCCCATTCACAGTTTATGTTATGCTCGAAAACAGATCACACATAATCCAAACAAAGCATGCAATTTAATGGCATAAAGAGTGATATTGAAGCAAGTGTGCCATAGAGGGCTCAAACAGGGTTGAGCCCTTCTACAATGTTGTAGAGGGGCTCAAAATAAGCACAAAACCAGAAGGGGTCAGAGCCCAAAACAGAGAGCATGTAGGGTAGAAAATTGATGCAAAAAGTGTAAGAAAAGGGGAATTGGTGACTTACCCTTGAAGACAAGTCTTTCTTTGCTTCTTGGCTTGACTTTGTTGCTTCTTAGCCTTGAAAGAGCTCTCTTTGTT
>JAPPVO010007120.1:0-24491 GCA_030407325.1 Camellia japonica
AGTTCAAAGACGACCCTTTTGACAAGGTCGTAAGACTTGGGCAATCAAACAGGATGCAATGCATGTGGTTGAACCCGAAGGTTGCCTACGTATCCCTTTGCAAGGAATCAAACCAGCGTAGTTCAGGGGCAGAATGCAAGTGACATGCTCAAAATGCAGTTTGAAAGTTGGATTTACACGCTTCACGAAGCCGGTTGTTTTTGAAAAACTTATGATCATGCAAGAGAGGGAAGGCCTCAACCAAGAGAAACCAACATCCTAACACGTCTCACGCGAAAGGAGGAAAATGGTGTAAACGGCAGGCGCACCTGATGTTTTTAACCGAGTGAATCAAAGGCCTAATGCGTCTCATGCGAAAGGAGGAAATATGGTGTAAACAACAGGCGCACCTGATGTTTTTAACCGAGGTGGTGTAAACAGACAGGCGTACCTGACTATATTTTAACCGAGCTGGTGTAAACAGACAGGCGCACCTGACTGTTGTTAACCGATTTGGGTGGTGTGAACAGACAGGCGCACCTGCTGTTGTTAACCGATTTAGGTGGTGTGAACAGATAGGCGTACCTGCTGTTGTTAACCGATTTGGATGGTGTGAACAGACAGGCGCACCTGTTGTTGTTAACCAATTTTGATGGTGTGAACAGACAGGCGCACCTGCCGTTGTTAACCGATTTGGGTTTTGATAATTGGACTTATACGCTACGCGAAGCCGGTTTGAAAATTGGACTTATACGCTACGCGAAGCCGGTTGTAATTGGACTTATACGCTATGCGAAGCTGGTTTGAAAATTGGACTAATACGCTTACGCGAAGCCGGTTTGAAGATTGGACTTATACGCTTACGCGAAGCCGGTTTGAAGATTGGACTTATACGGTTACGCGAAGCTGGTTTGAAAATTGGACTTATACGCTACGCGAAGCCGGTTTGAAGATTGGACTTATACGCTACGCGAAGCCGGTTTGAAGATTGGACTTATACGCTTACGCGAAGCCGGTTTGAAAATTGGACTTATACGCTTACGCGAAGCCGGTTTGAAGATTGGACTTATACGCTTACGCGAAGCCGATTTGAAAATTGGACTTATACGCTTACGCGAAGCCGGTTCAAAGATTGGACTTATACACTACGCGAAGCCGGTTTGAAGATTGGACTTATACGCTACGCGAAGCCGGTTTGAAGATTGGACTTATACGCTACGCGAAGCCGGTTTGAAGATTGGACTTATACGCTTACGCGAAGTCGGTTTGAAAATTGGACTTATACGCTTACGCGAAGCCGGTTTGAAGATTGGACTTATACGCTTACGCAAAGCCGGTTTGAAGATTGGACTTATACGCTTACGCGAAGCCGGTTTGAAAATTGGACTTATACGCTTACGCGCAGCCGGTTTAAAGATTGGACTTATACGTTTACGCAAAGCCGATTTGAAGATTGGACTTATACGCTACGCGAAGCCGGTTTGAAGATTGGACTTATACGCTATGCGAAGCCGGTTTGAAGATTGGACTTATACGCTTACGTGAAGCCGATTTGAAGATTGGACTTATACGCTACGCGAAGCCAGTTTGAAGATTGGACTTATACACTTACGCAAAGCCGATTTAGATGGTTCATGATTTGTGCAATGCAATGCAATGTCATGGAGTGATGATAAAGCTATGAAGATGGCAACATGGGTGGCAAGCTTTGTGTAAAACACACGAAGCAAGCCACATTTTTACTTGGCTATGTTTGCAACTTTCCCTATTCTCCAACAGGGTGACAGACTAGGTTGGTTCAGTTTCCAGAGTTGAGGCGCATACAAGCTATCTCAACCTGTGGGGCTGCCATACAAATTTCAAGCCGGGGATACACCCCTGGGTATTTAAACCAAACTTTAGTCTCGGAAATCCTGAACCTTTTGCGTTCTAGGCATCGCCATTTGAACTCTAGTTTCCACCGTCTCAATTGATCTCTTAGGAACTCATTACAAACATAGTCAGGTGACTATACCAGACCGATTAAAGTCGTTCGGGCACGGCAAACACCAAAGGAATTGCACCTTCAGAGGATTTAAGGTCTCCTAGACCCTGAAAGTCGTTTGGACACGACAAACACCAAAGGACTTGCACCTTCAGAAGATTTAAGGTCTCCTAGACCCGAAAAAGAACAACAAGCACACTTGCTGTTTTTTTAACCGATTGAATGGCCACGGATGCCGCTTTACTTCCTGATCATATTCACAACTTTCCCTATTCTCCAACGGGGTGACAGACTAGGTTGGTTCAGTATCCAGAATTGAGGCGCATACACGCTACCTCAACCTATGGGGCTGCCATACAGATTTCAAGCCGGGGATACACCCCTGGGTATTTAAACCAGACTTTAGTCTCGGAAATTCCAAACCTTTTGCGTTTTAGGCATCGCCATTCGAACTCTAGTTTCCACCGTCGCAGTTGGTCTCATAGGAACTCATTACAAACATAGGCAAGATAATACACAGATATTTACATATCAATACACACATATATGTACATATGGTATATACATATGCATATACAGACAACATACAGACAGATATATACAGATATATACACAGACATATACAGTATATATATAGGTATATACGACACAGACATATACGAACCTATACACAAACATATACGGATATATACACAGATGGGGAATATTCTGTTTGCAACCGTCAGCGGGAAGATGCCGTTACTGAGAAGGCATATTGTAACAACGCCCGCGGGGGACCTCGCTACAGTTCGGACTCGATTTTGTTGCGGTTCTAAATCTCGAACCAAAGAGTCCAAATCCGGCAAATCGTTTTGAGAAAAACTGATTTTTTGAAAGAAGTGCCAAACATGGACTGCTTTGCCAGATAACAGAGTCGCCACCTAAATATTTTTTAAATGGGAAATTTAGGAAACCCTAACTCAGTGCCAAAGGCCACGTGTCCGTCATCACCAAAGTTGGCTCGGGAACTCGGGTACGATTGGGGAAGGTCACATCGTGAGCACCCCCGCTCGCCCGGTCAAAGACCGGCCTCTACTAACCATGATATCTGTTTTTGAAAACTTTGTGAGTTCTTATTCCGGTTATTAGCCTAGGTTACTATGTGATGCTCGCAGCAAACAAGTATAGACTGAGTCGCCTGAATTGGAACAAAACATTTGAAAATGGTTTGATGGTGCTACCCGCAGGTAGGCTAAAAACGCGGATTTGCCACCCTCGGGTGGGCTTAGTAAAACATGATTGATGAATTGTCCCAATTCAGATAACTCAACCTCCACCCACAGGCATTCAAGGCAGTTATATCATATAAGCACATAGCCTCATGGCAAGCATGCTATCATGGCAACACTCACACGCATGCAAGGATGCTAAAGCATAAAACTCACCTAGTACTCCAAGCCAAAACAGGAACCGATTAGAAATCATGCATGGATCCTAAGTATACAGAATGCCTAATGCAACACATGCAAAATGCAACCATAGCAGGCTCGGCTATTCTAAACATGGCATATGAAATGCTACAGCTAACATGTATTCAATTTGGAATTGAAATACAAATGCAGTTTGTATGATGCGCCGAGCCCGGTGCGTGCAAAACAGATGAATGATGCAAACATGCTGTCATACTGTATGCTAATTGAAATATGCCCTATATCTAACCATCGTAAGCGGATAAATAAAAGGGAGAAAGAAATGGGGGTTGGAAGACATACATCGCACTCACACACCCTTATTACAACATTGCCCTCGCGCAGAGGGTCCGAATAAATATACAGTCCGAAATATACAGTCCAAAATAATGTACAGATTTCTAATTAATTAATAAATTAAACTAGGAAAGCAGTAAAACTGGCATGCAAGCCAGGGGCTGCCTCGCTTCTGATACAATGTATGCTGGACTGTGTTGCGCAGAAATCCACTGAGATGCCCGATTTAGCCTCTGTTTGCAGTGTTTCTCGAAATGCGCGCCAGACTCCGAAAGTTGCTAATCTCTGAATTTTGCTGCAACAGAGAGCAGGAAAAGGGCACAGCAGTGTATTTCACAAATATATGCATGCCTCGATCCTCGTGCCACCAATCACGCATACCGATGCATGATGGCCGAGGAGTCGAATTGCACAACTCAATATAGGGATGAATGCAGATGAATGCTAAAACAACACTTAACTCCCTCATGGATAATCCGGAGTGTCGGTGACTTGGGAATTGAGACCCGTTCCGTTACTCGGAGTACGAAACGTGCCTCGTTTCCCGTGCAATATACATGGTATGCATGAAATGCAACTAACATACAACCTAGCATGCACGATGCTATGAGAATGAGATGCCTCGAAATGCGTGCCCACTGGCACGCGAACCGAGGTGATGACATAAAGGCACGAAATGCAATGATGGGCTTACACCAACATGAGAAGGCCTCAGCCACACACATACGGGATGCCGGAATGATAAAAATGAGGTGCCTCGAAGTGCGTGCTCACGGGCACGCAAACTGAGACGATGATGAAATGCAAATCGGATAAAACAGAGGCCTCGAAATACGTGCCCACGGGCACGCAAACCGAGGCAGAGGCATACGCAATGCAAACCGGATAAAACAGAATGTCTCGAAATACGTGCATACGGGCACGCAAACCGAGGCAGAGGCATACGCAATGCCAAGCGGATAAAACAGAGTGTCTCGAAATGCGTGCACACGGGCACGCAAACCGAGGTAGAGATGTGAAGTGCGAATCGGATAAAACCGAAGTGTCTCGAAATGCGTGCACACGGGCACGCACACCGAGGCAATGATACAATGTGGAAATCGGATAAAACCGAAGTGCCTCGAAGTGTGTGCCCACAGGCACGCACACCGAGGCGATGACAAAATGAGAAAATCGGATAAAACCGAAGTGCCTCGAAATGTGTGCCCACAGGCACGCATACCGAGACGATGATAAAATGCGGAAATCGGATAAAACCGAAGTGTCTCGAAATGTGTGCCCACAGGCACGCACACCGAGGCGATGACAAAATGAGAAAATCGGATAAAACCGAAGTGCCTCGAAATGTGTGCCCACAGGCACGCACACCGAGGCGATGACATACGGGCATGAAAAATGTAGATTGGGCTTACACTAACATGAGAGGGCCTCAGCCACACTCACATCAGATGCCGGTGACGAAAACGGAGCGCCTCGAAGTGCGCGCCCACGGCGCGCAAACCGAGGCAAGGCGGAATGACAAGGGAAATGATATGCAAGCATGGCAATAGAATTTCAGCACTCACAAATGATGTAAAACAGCTCCGAAATGATACGGAATAACAACCGAAGCATGCAATCATCCCGAAATGCAATTCTAAGTGCCCGAAATGGCCTACGGCCATGCTAAACATGCAAAATTGGCACTTGACAGCAAAAACAGTAGCGAGGCAGTCCCAAATATGGCATTTTTTCAGTACAAAACAAGGCCAAATTGTAAGCCTAGATATGACAACATTAGCATGCAAAACTAGTGGCCAAAAGAGAAGTATAAAGGGAGATGGTATATAGAAAATGCAAATGGACAAACTTTCTTCTACAACATCAAAGAGGAACAAAAAATAAGCATATATGCAGAAGATGGCAGCCTCTAAATCATAAGACAAACATGCCAAAAATGGAAGGCAAAATGGAGCCGCAAAAGGGTATAACACAAGACATGCAATCTATACATCAAATGACCAAACCTTCTTCATGAAACATGTAAAGGGGGTCAAAATAAGACCAAAACCAGTAGGGGTCTAAGTCCCAAAAACAAACACAATAGGTCAAAATTGGATACAAAATATGGCATACTTGATGAAATTGAAGGAACTAGTATATACAATGGCCAAATGAAGTTGAGCTCCTCTACAATGTTGTAGAGGGGCTCAAAATAAGCAAGAAAGCAGTAGGGGTCGGAGCCCCAAAAACCAACACAAATAGGTTAATTTTAGCATGCAAAAATGTGACAATCTTGATGAATATTGAAGGAACTAGTATATACAAATACCAAATGAAGTTGAGCCCTTCTACAATGTTGTAGAGGGGCTCAAAATGAGCACAAAAGCAGTAGGGGTCGGAGCCCCAATTCTCAACCAATTAGAGTATAAAAAAGGATCAAGAAAAAGCCCCAAAAGTTGGTTTTGAATACTTACCCTTGAAGACTTGTCTTTCTTTGCTTTTGGCTTTGATTTGTAGCTTCTCAACCTCTAAAATTCACTTCCTAGCTGCTGGAATGGTAGTGTTGATGGTGGAGCTAAGGGTTGATGAAGAGGAGAGCTAGGAACTTGGAAGTTTTTCAAGGTTTTGGCTATGGAAATGAAGCTTTGAGAGAGGGATGTCTTGAGGCAATTTTTTCTAACCTAGACAAAGGAGCTGTTGGTCCCTTTAAATAGGCCAAAAAGAGTGTAAAAGGGGAGGGAAAAGCACCCAAGCTTTCCCTCCCAAAATATCCCCCGGATGGGGAGATATTTTGGCAAAAAATATCCGGACAGCTGGAATGAGCTGGAAAGCAAGAAGCTGGCCGGCCAGGTGGTTTTCTGCAAGGTGGCCGGCCGGCCACCCCACCTGGTCGGTCAGCCACTCCCCCTGGCCGGCCGGCCATGCCCCAAAAATGAACTCAAGAATTTCTGGCCGACCACCATACAGTAGTGTCCTCCCATGTGTGTAGAACAAGGCCCCAAGGTCGGAATCTGGCAACTCTGAAGCAGGAGCCACAACATAGAGCTGGAAGGAGGGGCTCAAAAATGAAATCAACAATTGCTGGCCGACCACCAACTTTTTGTGTCCTCCAAGATGTGTGGAACAAGGTTCCAAGGTTGAAATTTGGCAACACTGAAGCAGGAGCCACAACATAGAGCTGGAAGGGGGGGCTCAAAAGTGAAACCTGGAATTTCTGGCTGACCAGTAGTTTTTAGGGTCCTCCCATGTGCCCTCATCACAGATATGTAACTTTGGTTGGAAGAAAATGGGCCTAGGGTGTTCAACATTGGCCCGGAAGTGAGCAAAACGGGCGCCGGAGGAGCGAAACTGGTTATCTGGGATAATTGCTGGCCTCCTACCCTCCAGTGATCTTTCCAATGTTGAAACAGAGGTACCTGCCAAAATTGAACAAAAACTAATGAGAAATGAACGCTCGGGGCCAAAACCGAGCCATTCGGGATCCCGAAAATGGGCTGCGGGTGCCGGAAGTGGTGTTCGGCAGCGAAGTGGGTATCTGCAACCCCAGTGTCCCTCGGAATGACAAAACAGAGGTTCCTGCCAAAAATCAGAGAAAACTGATACAAAATGAATGCTCGGGGCCCAAACCGCGCAGTTCGGGGTCCCGAAAACCGGCTATGAGCACCGAAAGTGGCATACGGCCACGAAGTGGGCATCGGGGGCCCCAGTGTTCCTCAAAATGATAAAACAGAGTTACTAGCCAAGAACCGGAGATAACTGATGCAAAATGAATGCTCGGGACCAAAACCGCGCAGTTTGGGGTCTTGAAAACTGGCTACAGGCACCGGAAGTGGCATAAGGCCACGAAGTGGGCATCAGAGGCCCCAGGGTTCCTCGGAACTATAAAACAGTGGTGCAAGCCAAAAACCAGAGAACTCGGAGATGGTTGGGCGGTCCCGAGCCGAGGCACACGGCCTGACGGCCGAAAACCGGGAACCGGGCTCCGAAATGGGAAAAATGGCCTACGGCCACGAAAAGTAGCGCACGGCCGCCGAGAGATGGTCTACAGGACCACTCCCTTCCCTCAGGAAAGAAAACAGAGAAAACCGAGTCTGGTTCGCAAACTGAGACAAGGCACAGAAGAGAATTCGGAAGTCCGGAGGCAGGGCACACGGCCGCGACTCTGAGACTTCTGAACGAGCACAGTATGCAACATCACCGAGCACTCAATCGGTGACGTCTGAGTCTTAAGGTCGGTCAAAAATGGGGTGTCTACACATATTCTGTTTGCTGACGTCAACACACGTACGCAAAACACACAAAAAAAAAAAAAGAAAGGAAAAACGCAAAATGCATAGACACGGGGGTTCGACCCTCTGATTTCAAGTTTGGCCTCCAAGTCCTCAACCACTAAGTTACACCACTCTTGTGACAAAATATTCAAACAAATATATATATAAGTATATGAGACATATATACACAAAATCAAAGCAAAAACAAAGAAACATTTGTTGTGGGTTCGAACCCCTGACCTCGGGCTTAGGCTCTCCGAATCCTCAACCCACTAGGCCAAACCACTGAACCCAAGCCACACCTGTGACCCAAATGTTCAAACAAATATATATATATATATATATTATATAGCTATACAATACATATACATACATATATATACAACTCTCCCGCTTCTCTTTCTGTTTTTGTCTTACTCTCTCTTTCTTCATCTTCTTCGAGCGTTGTGTCTGTCGCGCGATTTCAACAATCGCGGCGCCTGACCGACAGGCTATCCAATCCTGCCCCGATTGTCAATGATCGTCTCGAGCCTTCCTCCCTCTTTGTCTTCTTCTTTGGCTTCATCCTCTTCTTAAGTTGAGGCCTGCGAAAGAGAGAGGCAGAGCAAAAGCCTGCAAACTTTCTCTGCCACCACTTTGCAACCTCTTTCTTTTGCATTACTCTTCTCTGCCATGGCCTCTTCACAAGGTTCTCTCACTCTTTTTCCAGACCTAAACGAATCTACGATAGAGATGACCAATTCCGACTCCCCTGAACCTCAACCACGAGCTCCTCCTCCTTCTCCTGTTTTTAACTTTCCAGCGATGTCAGTTGAACAAATCATGGCGGCACAGTCTGACATCGAAGCAAACTCATATACGCTGAGGTCATGTGTGGAGACCGTGACTGCGGTCTCCAACTTGTCCCATCGGCTGCAGAACAGAACGTGTAAGGTGCATCGATTGAATGCACAACTTTCTTTACTTCAACATATGTACAAAGATTCTCGAGGGGAAGTTAGCACGCTGAAAAAGCAGAACAAAGAGCTTAAACGACTGACGACCTCCGTGACTCGATTCGGAGTTTCTTCGCACAACCAATTTGATGGCCGGCGAGGAATAATCTCTTTTGGAAGCTCTGCCAAGGCCGAGGCAGAGTCTTCAAAAGCTTCGAAGGAATAAAGATGAAGTGAGGCAGCTGATGGAAAAGTTAGGCAATGAAGCTGTGTGCAAATGAAGTCCGTTGTAATCTTCGTCGCCGAGCTGCTGCCGGAGAAGAAAGAAGAAAAAGATCCTTCTCTCTCTCTTTTTGTTTTGTTTTGTTTTGTTTTGTTTTTTTTTTGTTTTTTTTTTGTTTTTTTTGTTTTTTTGTTTTTTTTTTTAGTCTCTGTAATCGGGGATGTCCTCCCCTGACTTCAATAAAATCAGTTTCTTTTTTTGCTCATCACTGGCATGACTGACATATCACTTTGAGCTTGAAAACAATTTGTTTGATTGAATTTGAGAATGATTGAATTTTTGAACTCTGAATTAAACATTGATTCTATACTGACCTAAATCAAAGAATGACTTAGCGAAACAAGAACGAAGCAAAACGGTCCAAACACACTTATATACACTGACTACTATAAATACACCGATTGGTATAAATATACTGACTGGTATAAAAGGAACACACTTATATACACTAACTGGTACGAATACCCTGATTGGTATGAATACACTGACTGGCATGAATACACACTTATATACACTGACTGGTATGAATACACACTTATATACACCGACTGGTATGAATACACACTTATATACACTGATTGGTATGAATACACACTTATATACACTGAATAGTTGACTCGAGCGGTGGAGAAGACAGAATCTCTAACTCGACTATGCCCCTAGTTCATTGCCTTCACCCTTTTTGTCTCTTGATTTTTTTGTAAACATGTTTTGATCAACATGAGAGTTAGATTAGCATACTTATTCCATTTTCTGTTTCAAATCATGTAAGCTAAACTGTGAGCACTGAAAATTTTTCCTTTTCAAATCCAAAGAATGGTCCAAGTTTTGCAAAAATGGAACAATTTTCGAGAAAAATTAGTCAGCTTCATTCAAATTAATCAAAACCTATTTTTGCAAATGGCCACTACTCAACTAACATGGAATCAACCATTAGGGTGCATAGTCCCAAACCAGATAATCAAAGGTGATATCTGAACCAAGCCAACCGAACCGAGCCAATCCGAACCGAATGAAGCCGAGCAGAACTGGACCAAACCGAACCGCCGAACCAAACTGAACCAAGTTGAATCGAAACCAACTGAACTGAGCAGAAGGAAGATACACCAATCAAACATGGATAGGACAACCAAGTCGACTAAAGATACACCAATCAAACATAGACAAAATGAATGAGTTGAAAAATTATTAGGGCCGAACTTCGAGATGAAGCTACCTACGTATCCCAAAGATAGGAATCAGGCCATCGTAGTTCGGGCTAAGGTTCACTCGGGTATTGACATTCTCCTTTTGTGCTCTAAATTTTGCCAAAGCCGCCCTTTCAGGTTTTCAACCTTGCGAGCTTTTCATTTTTCATTTTTTTCATTTTCATCATTTTTTTTTATTTTTTGTTTTCTGCTCTAACTTTTGCTTGGGTCGTCCTTCCGGGTTTTCCGCCCAGCGAGCCTCTCAAGGATTTCAGTTTAGCTTGTCTATGTTGATTAGGTGTGAGATCTCTAGGCCATCTATAAGAACGACTGCTACACTTGACCAGTAGATATGATGATGTAGGGACTAGACTAATTGGGTCTGAATTTGCCTCTAGTGTTGCCACTAGTGTAGTGGATAGGACCTCGACTGTCCTTCAATAATAAAGTTCATTCTCTCAAATTCTGGGTTTTGCCTTTCTGGGCGGTCTTCATTGGGAAACGATTCAGTTTTAACTCTTTAATCACATCCAACCTTTTGCCCCTAGTTCAAAGACTGCTTCAAATCTTAAATCACATCCGACCTTCTTGCCCCTAGTTCAAGGGTTGTTTCCAATCTGAATCACAGGCCCTACATAGTTTTGGCTAAGGTTCACTCGGGTATTGACACTCTCCTTTTACGCTCTAACTTTTGCCAAATCCGCCCTTTCGGGTTTTCAACCTTGCGAGCTTTTCATTTTTCTCTTTATTTTTCCTTCTTTTTTTTTTTTTAATTTATTTTTTTTTGTGCTCTAACTTTTGCCTGGGTCGCCCTTCTGGGTTTTCGGCCCAGCGAGCCTCTCAAGGGTGGTACCTTATTGCCCCTAGTTCAAGGGCTGTCTCCATTTCAGCTATGCAAGCCTCACACTTTTGCGCCTAGTTCAAGGGCTATTTCAAATCGAAATCACATTCTCTACCCTGAGTTCAAGGTCTGTTTCCAATTTGGATCACATCATTGCCCCTAGTTCAAGGGCTATTTCCAATCTAAATCATATTCGATCTTATTGCCCCTAGTTGAAAGGCTGCCTCCATTTGAATAACATCATGGCCCATAGTTCAAGGGCTATTTCCAATTCGGCTATTGTAACAACCCTCGTACTGTTTACCGATTAATAACCGATTGATTACCGATTACTGCTAAACGGAGATCGAATATGAAAAGTAATTGAACTGATTGACTTACTGAACCGACTGACTGAAATCTGAAACTAAATTGATTGTCTGTATCTGTTTGAATTGCATTGAATTGCATTTTATCTGTTTGACTGTTTGACTATCTGTCCATATTTTACGTTAAACTGCTAATTGAAGGCCTTATCGGCGGCCGAACAGGAAATCGTTTAGTGTTTCATGATCGTCATAATTATGTGATTTTATGATATATTTATTGAAAAAGTGATTTGGTATGCTAAATTAGATTAAAATAAGCTAAATTGCATAAGTTGGCCCTATTTACCAAACTAGCCCTTAGTGGGCCATTACACCAAACATATTTGAGCCTTAGCTTTGCATTCCAAAACATTTCCTCAGTCTAATTTTGAGAGCCCAACCGATTCTAGAGAGGGAGAAAGTGAGAGAGTTGGATTGTTCTTGTGAATTGCTTGGAGACTTGTAGATTTGGAAGGTTGATTGCATAATTAAGCTCCTACACCTTAAATTCAAGACCTAGGTAAGGTAATTGAACCTCTCATTGATGTATTTAAGGTTGTTCATGCATGATTCTTGAGCCTTTAGAGAGCTAAGTCATGTCTTAGTCTAATAATGTTGAATTAGAACTCATTTCATGCATGCATGTGTGTATTGATGAATTTTGAGTTGATTTCATGGCGAATTGTCACATGCATGTTCATAATTAAGCTTAAGTCCATGTTTTCAACTTGTTTTGAAAAGAATGAGCTCATTAGAGCATGTTTTGAAGCCTTGAATTGATTTAAAGTCTTGCATGTTCATTGGAAATTATGTTCTTGAAAATTGGTTTGAAATTGAGTTTAATTGAAACACCCTTGGGCTTTGATTTCTCAAATTGACCTTTGAAACACGTTATTCTATGAGTTTACAAGAGTTTTCTGGAAAATTGGCCCAAGAGGATCGAATTTAGTGCATTTAAACTTGATTTTGAACTTAGAGCTCAAATATGGAATTTCCAGATTTTGGTTGTCCGCTCGAGCGGAGGAAGTGCCGCTCGAGCGGGGAAATCGAGCATCCAGTACTTTGCACTGTTCATCAGTCTGCTCGAGCGGAGGAATGTATGCTCGAGCGGAGGACTGGGTGACACGCTCGAGCGGGCGTCGAGCGTAAATTTCACCTATCCAGTACTTTTTGGTCCGCTCGAGCGGGTAAGTTGACGCTCGAGCGGGGCCCTTTGTTGCATGTCCGCTCGAGCGGGGGAACCTGCGCTCGAGCGGGGATCTGTTTTTCTAAAAATTCTGAAAATGTTTTCTAAGTGCATCTTTGCATCCTCTTTCCATCCTAGGCATTCCTAGGGCATATTTAAGGCATCTTAAAGAGGATATAGATGTAGAACACACCGAGGAAAATTAGGGATTAAGTTATTATCTTTCCCAACTGTGTAGCTTAGTGTGTGTTCAATCTGTAAACTGTGTAGGGTTGGCTTTCCGAGGAGACGCTCTAGTTCACTGTAGCCCAGAACTCTGTGAGTAACAATTGTGTAAAGATATGTTCAAATGATTATCTTTTGAATACTGAACTGAACTGTTTACTGAACTGATATTGATTACTGAATGAATGTATGTCCTTTATTTCTGAACTGTACTGTGGCATCCTTAGCACCTACTGTTTACTGTTACTGTTACAGAGATCTCTGTCTGTTCCCTCGTTGGAACCACTACTGTTTACTGATTGATGGCCATCATTACTGTTCGGTCTTTTAAGACCTACTGTTTACTGTTATGCTAATGGATGTACCACATATGACTGTTTACTGTACTAAACAACTGTTACACTGATTGAAATGAATTATTTTCATTACTATAAGGACATTCATTCTAAACCTCTTTACGCTTTATGTTATTCACTGGGCTTTAGCTCACTGCTCATATATATATGTAGGTGTACAGACACCGGATCAAAGCTATAAGCGTCGGGGTAAACTCCCGTTTTGTCAAGCCACCCAATGCGCCTCACTGCGAGGTTTCGAGCCTGCCAAGCTAAGGCTTAGGGGTGTTTTCATTTCCCTGTTTGTCCCTGCTCTGTTTTGTAATACTGTATAGACCGCACTGTACTGGTTATTAGGGACTTGATCTCTGTCTTGAATGTTTGTAAAATGTTTTGCATACTGTGCTATACCGTATATATATATGTGAATGTATGAAAAATCTTTTTGGCATACAGACTGTCACAGCTCATTGGACATTGTTTATTTACTGTATTGGCTTCCGCCATGCCCCTGTACTCTGTTATACTGTCTTACTGTTAAGCAGGCCTTCGGTAATCTCGGATTACTGGCCGGTTACGGTGCTAAACCCATAGGGGCGGGTTTGGGCTGTGACAGCTATGCAAGCCTTACACTTTGAATTATCATTGAATACTTCGAATCAAGGTTTGAAAGCTAAGGAGCTAAGGAGGTCGGACCTCGAATCAAGAGGGATCCTATGCTGTATAATCAATTCCAGGCATGTCTTTGTAGGACCACGCAAAAACAGTTTTTGAAATCTTTTCACAAAGTGACTAATCACTCGTACTTTTACGAAGATAAGATAGAACCAATTTGGACCAAGCCAGGATCCTTCTCAGTACCCACATTAACAAAAATGATTTTATTCATCAAAGGCTTAGCTCACCTCTCTTCCTCTCAGTTGATCAAAATTTGCAAATCCCGAGGAAATTCTTCCTCTTCGTTTTTATCAGAGTTTTGGAAAAAGTTTTGAAAAACTTTGGTCAATGCGATGAATTAAGGCACAGAGAAGTAGGCAGACTCTATGGCATTTTTTTTTTTTTTTTCTGTTTATTGAAAAGAGACTATGACTCAGTAATGACAACAGACTTTTGACAACATATTCAAAAGAAAATGACAAAGATGACCTAGACAGGACAAAAATGTCTAGGTTAGCACTATCGAAATCAACAAACTCTGACTCATTAGGCTGACTCGAGCCTGACTCTAACTCTACAAACTTGGTGGAGTCAAACTTAGACTCAATACTCAATACTCAATACTCAATTCAGAACTCAGAATAAAACCATTCTCAAATTGCCAATCCAAGTATGGGCCAGCGAGAACATTCAAAATAAAGCATGTGCAATCAACAGGTGGTCACTCCCCAATCACAGAGATGGTCGACTTTGTGGGATATCGACATTTTTTTTATTTTTTATTTTTTTTTACAAATTTTTTTTTTTGATTTTATGTTTTTGTTATTTTTTTTTTGTTTTTGAAGTAATGGTGCTAAACTAAACAACCTGAACCACTCATTCGAATTTGAGAACTCCTGTATAGATCCAATACATTGCACATAAAGTAGGAAAGAGAACAAACACCCCTAAAGAGGGTAGAGTTATCCTGTCCTAACTTGAAATCATCTAGGGTTTCACTATTCAAACAAGCGGTATCATACATCCTAGAAATGGGAGAGCGTCCTGTCCTAATTTTGAAAGGTACTATAGCTCATTATATGTACAAGGTTGGCTTTACTTTAGGGGTTAAAGTCAAGGTGACGTTACCAAAGAGTCCTTTGGGTCATAACCAATAAAGATTCCAGGAAATCAGAAGAGTCAAATAGCCTCTCTTCGGAGTCTGAGAACCTTAGATAGCAAAGCTAGATAGCAGGGCCACATAGCAAAGCTACCCTTTTGACAAATCTCAAAAGGTTACAACACAAGGCCTTTAAAGCATCGTAAAAATAGGTGTAGTGTCACAAAAAGCTTGCCTGTGCTCCCACCAGTATCTGGGCAACACAGGGACTTGAAGTGCACCAATGAATGCAATGCAATAAACATATAATTGAAAATAAAAGTCATATCATGGAGTTCGAGTCAAGGTTTCATAAAATCCCCAGTAGAGTCGCCAGAAACTGTAACATGCCCGGGGGGTACCCGCGCGCGTTAAACAGTTTGGACTCCCGAGATCTCTTTGATCTCAAGTCTCACGAGTGCAATGTGAAACGTAGATGAGAGTCCAGATTTGGCAATTTTTATTGAAAATCCGTTTTATCGCAATTTTGTCAAAAATGGACTGCGTCATCAGATCTCAGAGTCGCCACCTAATATTTTGGGAAATTAGGAAACCCATGACTCAGTGCCAAGGCCACTGTTCGTCGTAACCAAGGATGCTTGGCTCGGAACCTTAAGTATGAGAGGGGAAGGTCAATAATGAGCACCCCCGCTCACCCGATCAAAAGATCGGCCTCTACTAAACCATGATATGACTTTTTATTTTCTTTATATGTTCAGTTCTGATTATTGAATAAATCCTAAAATTTACTATGTGAAGCTGTAACAACGCCCGCGGGGGACCTTCGCTACAGTTCGGACTCGATTTTTGTTTGTTGCGGTTCTAAATCTGAACCAAAGAGTCCAACTCTGGCAAATCGTTTGAGAAAACAGATTTTTGAAAAGTAGTGCCAAACATGGACTGCTTTGCCAGATTACAGAGTCGCCACCTAAATATTTTAAAATGGGAAATTTAGGAAACCCTGACTCGGTGCCGAAGGCCACGTGTCCGTCATCACCAAAGTGGTCTTGGCTCGGGAGCTTGGGTACGATCGGGGAAGGTCAGCTATGAGCACCCCCTTTCGCCCGGTCCGAAGACCGGCCTCTACTAACCGTGATATCCAATTTTGAAAACTTTATGCGTTCTTATTCCGGTTATTAGCCTAGAATTACTATGTTGTGCGCACAGCAAACAAGTATAGACTAGATCGCCTAACTTGGAAATAAGCATTGCATATCCGTCTTGTTTGGAAAACAGTTTGAAATTGCTACTCGCGAGTAGGCTAAAACACGGATTTCAATGAGTATTCCCAACTCAAGTAATCCAACCTCCACCCACAGGCATTCAAGCAGTTTATCACATAAGCACTTAGCCGTATGGCAGGCATACTGTCATGTTAACATTCACACGCATGCGACATGCTAAAGCATAAAACTTACATCGTACTCCGTGCCAAAACAAGAAACCAGTTAGCAAAACATGCATGACCTAGTTTATGTTAAGTGACTAATGCATCGCATACGGAATGTAATCTAGACAGGCTCGGCTATCCTAAGCATGGCACATGAAATGCAACAACTATCACGTATTCAATTTGGAATTGAAAGTACGATGCAGTTTGTATGATGTACCGAGCCCGATGTATGTAAACAAATGCATGAATGCACGCATGCATTGCATAAGGTATGCTAATTTAGATGTGCCCTAATCTACCATCATAAGTAGGTAAATAAAAGGGTAGAAAGAAATGGGGTTGGAAGACATGCACCCACTCACACACACTTATTACAAATTTACCCTCGCTCGGAGGGACCAAAAGAATAATACAAATTAATTAACTACGCAAGCTAATTAATTATTACAAATTAACTAAATTAATTAACAAATTAACTAAGTTAATTAAAGCAGTAAACGCCTCGGGAAGAGGGCTCAAATGCAGCGCGCGCTCGGAATTGGCTCGGAATCGCACTGCCATGCACGGATTGCCTCTGTTTCCCCTGCTATCCTCCTCTGAAAATTGCCAAAGTCCCAGGAGTGCCTCTTAGGGCACTGGGGAGTACCACCGGCTGGGGTAGAGCACCACCGGCTGAAGAAGGAGGCCACCGGCACTAGATGAAGTTATCGGCTGGCAATTGAATGCCGGTCGGCACTAAATAGTGCCGGCCGGCACTTAACACCTGCAGAACCTGCAACCCACAGCAGCAGAGGACAACAACATGCATGGCAATGTGATTCAAGGTATTTATGCAGTATACACACCCCTTATCATGTTATTGACTCAAAGGGGCATGTGCCTCGATTCCCGGACCACCAATCGCGCATTTCCATGCATGATGGCCCTAGAACCAAGAATGCAACTTTGATTTCAAATGCATGCAATGCAAACAAGCAAACAAGGGTGCTCAAACCTCTATCATGACTTGGTCAAGAGGCTTAGCATGCATGTCGATGCAATGAAGTCCTAAACATGTCAACTAGTATGCAATATGGCAATACAATGCAATCATGCAAGTAAGCATACAAGACAAGCATGCGAATCAATGGAAGGATGGTCTTATACATGAATTAGGCAACTCAAATAGTCCTAAAATCAGTGGCCAAAATGCTAAGTCAAGAGGGCCAAACACACATGCACACATGTATAAGTTAAGGCACCAACACTTAAGCATAATTAAGCAACTCTTAAACACATCTAAGAGGCACAAACATGGACTATTAGCATACATGAAAAGCTCTGAAATCATGCAAAACATGGTGCCAAACCAAGCTAAACAAGACCAAACAAAGCATGCAAATAGCCCGAGTGCTTGAAGCAAGGTAATGAGGCTTTGAACCACACTTGACAAGACCAATCATGGCAAGACTCGAGCAACCAAAAACAGGTTTTCAGCATGTGAAAATACACCCAAAATTCACACTCACGGCATCCTAAAAGCTCTAAACACACAAGCATGCACAAGGCACCCTTGAATGCATAAAAGGACACACCCTTAAAGCATGAAAGAGATGACAAAAATGAACATGTGAGCATGGATTAGGGTCTGAAATAGCATGTAAGAGGGTTCCAAACCCTTGAAATCATGGAGGCAATGCATCCTACACATGCACCTACTTGAAGCATACAAGCTACAATGCAAAGGGGCTATACAAAGCATGCCAAGATTGAACCAAACAACCTAGGACAGACCTTATACATGGAAAAACAAGCACATTTCCAGTTTATGACCAGCCACAAAAATAGAAGCAAGATAGGCTAACAAAGCGTGCAAAATTACGGTAAATAGAAGAGATTATGAAACAAGTGCAAGATAGGGGTCCCAAACAGGGTTGAGCCCTTCTTCAATGTTGAAGAAGGGCTCAAAATAAGCCTACTTACAGTTTATTACATGCTCAAAAACAGATTATACGCCAGCCAAATATACTATGCAAGAATCATGGCATACAAGGGGGTAAAGAGATAGGTGCTAGATGCTATCATCAAACAGCCAAATACCCTTCATGAGACATGTAGAGGGGGGAAAAATAAGCCACTTTTCAGGCCTGTCAAAGGCCCAAAAATGGAAGCATGGTAGGCTAAAGAAACATGCAACAAAATAAGGACCCAAGAGGGTATTGAAGCAAGTCATACATAGGGGTCCCAAACAAGGTTGAGCCCTTCTTCAATGTTGAATAAGGGCTCAAAACAAGCCTCTTTGTAGTTTACATCGAAGCTCAAAAATACATGCAACTATGGCTTAGATATGAACCAAGAAAATGCTAGTTTTGGGGAAATAGACACTTACCCTTGAAGACCAATGAACCAGCAGGTTTTGATCCAAGAAAATGAACTCCTAGCCTCTGAAAATGACCTCCAATGTGCTGGAAATGGAGTGGTGATGGTGTGCTAGGTGGTGGTGAAGAAATAGCCCAAGATCAAGGGTGTTTGGAGGTGGAATGAGAGAGATATTGAGAGATGGAGGGATGTATATGTATATATCAGATATACATATATTTCTCTGGTTTTTTGTTCCAAAGTCTCCAACCTTGAGCAATGGAGAGGGGGCATGCTTATATAGGCAAGTATAAGCCAAGACTTAGAGGCTAAGTCATTCAAAAAGGGTCAAGGGGGGCCAAAGCTTATTCAAGAAGCTTGGACAGCTGGTAGGCTTCTTGAGGAAGCTAAGACAAAGGGGTCAAGGCTTCCCCAAGAAGCCTTGAGCAAAGGGTGCAAAGGAGGGGGTTCAAGGCTCAAAATGGTGCAAAATATGCACATGCATGCACGTGTATCTGGTTCTGTGCATCCCAGCTGGCACAGCTGGCCTGCACCATGCCTGCAAGGGTCAAAAGGGGCAAACCGGCCAGCAAAAACGGTCATCGGCACAATAAATGGCCGGTCGGCACAATATAGTGCCGACCTGCACTTTATTCTGGCCGGTCGGCACAATGAGTGCCGGTGGGCAGCCGGTAAGGTCACCAAGTGCCGGTGGAAGTCCAGATTGAAGCCCCGGAAGTTAGCTTTCCAATGGCGCAAACCTTGCCTTAAAATTCCTCCTGTGCAAAAAGTTATGCCCTTTTCCGTGAAGCCGCGCAGACTTGATCCAACCGGACTGATCCCCTGCTTTAACCAGTCATATCTCCTCCACCCGGACTTGGATGTAGGAGATTCTTGAACAAAAAATGAAGCCCCGGAAGTCTTCTTTCAAATGGTGGTGGCCTCATAGCTTAACTCCAAGTATGCGGATGAATGGGCCTGATTCAGCGAGGGCTGCGCGACTCGCTTTTACCCAGATTCATGTCGAACTTCTCCTAAACCTATTTTCTTCCCTCTTCTCCTCTTTTCTTGAACTCCAAACCCTTAAACAAAGTGTTTGGAAAGTTTTGCCTCTCTTCTTGCCAAAGAAACTGAACCTGTGGCCTGCACATCTCTCAACATCGACCAAAACATCAGTCGCGCCCAAGTCTTCGGGGCGGTCAAAAATGGGGTGTCTACAGTTGCCCCTCTTTGACAGAACTCGAAGTCATAACATGACGTGAGTGAATGTCAAAGCCCAGAGACGACCCATTTTTGACAAGGCGAAGACTTGGACAAACAAAATATAGATGGATAAATGGTTGTGCCCGTAGGCTGCCTACGTATCCTTTTGCAAGGAATCAAACCAGCGTAGTTCAGGGGCAAGATGCAAAATGATGCACAATGCAAGTGCATAACTTATGATCATGCAAAGGATGCTGTGATGAAGCAATTATGCAAAATAAATGCAACATTTTAAGCGAATGTTATGCAAGCAAGTAAACGTGAACCAACCTACATCTCATGCAGAAAGGATGTAAGAGAATTATGCAATTCTCACGAACATGTGCGTTAGATACACAAAAGTGAACGAAGTGTGACGGATACACTAAGTGGACAAACATGTGTGATGATACACCAAAGTGAGAGAGTGTGATGGATACACTATATGAATAAAGTGTGATTGATACACTAAGCGAATACGTAATAGATGTACTAAACGAATGTGTGATGGATACACAAAGGGAGCATGTGATAGATACAAAAAGTGAACGTGTGTGGTAGATACACAAAGTGAAGCGAGTGTGATGGATACACTATATGAAGCAAAGTGTGATGGATACACAAGGTGAGCATAGTGTGATAGATGCATAAAGAGAATGTGTGATTGATACACAAAGCGAGCGTGTGTGATGGATACACCAAGGGGCATGTGATAGATACACTACATGAAGCATAATGTTGATAGATACAGTAGCTGAGTGGGTGAGCACAGTGTGATGGATACACAAAGGGTGAACACAAAGTGTGATAGATGCACTAAGTGAACGAAGTGTGATGGATACACAAAAGGTGAACACAGAGTGTGATAGATGCACTAAGTGAACAAAGTATGATTGATATACTAAATGTGAACACGAAGTGTGATAGATGCACTTAGTGAACAAGAGTATGATGGATATACTAAAAGTGAACACAAAGTGTGATAGATGCACTTAGTGAACAGGAGTATGATGGATATACTGAATGTGAACACAAAGTGTGATAGATGCACTTAGTGAACGAGAGTATGATTGATATACTAAATGTGAACACAAAGTGTGATAGATGCACTTAGTGAACGGGAGTATGATTGATATACTAAATGTGAACACGAAGTGTGATAGATGCACTTAGTGAACAAGTATGATGGATATACTAGAGGTGAACACGAAGTGTGATAGATGCACTTAGTGAACAGGAGTATGATTGATATATTAAAAGTGAACACAAAGTGTGATAGATGCACTTAGTGAACAAGTATGATTGATATACTAAAGGTGAACACGAAGTGTGATAGATGCACTTAGTGAACAAGTATGATGGATATACTAGAGGTGAACACGAAGTGTGATAGATGCACTTAGTGAACAGGTATGATGGATATACTAGAGGTGAACACGAGTGTGATAGATGCACTTAGTGAACAGGAGTATGATGGATATACTGGATATATGAAGTGTGATTGATACACTAAGGGAATAAAGTGGGTATGTGCGTGATAGATACACAAAAGGTAATGAAGTGTGATGGATACACTAAAGTAATTGAAGTGAACATGTGTGTGATAGATACAGAAAATGAGAATGTGTGATAGATACACTAAGTGAAGAGAGTGTGATTGATACACGAATGTAATGAAGTGTGTGGTTGATACACTAAATGAAATGAAACGTGTGATTGATACACTGAATGCAATGAAGTGTGTGATTGATACACTTGCAATAAAGTGTGTGATTGATACACTGAATGCAATGAAGTGTGTGATTGATACACTAAAGTGAGAATGGGTGTGATAGATACATAAAATGAGAATGTGTGTGATTGATACACAAAATGAGAGAAGTGTGATTGATACACTAAATAAACATGTGACAGATACATGAAGCAAATAGAGTGTGATTGATACACAAAGCAAACATGTGATAAGAAGAGAAGAATGGTGTGATAGATACACAAAGTGAGTGAAGTGTGATTGATACACTGAGTGAATGAAGTGTGATTGATACACTAAGGGAATGAGGTGTGTTAGATACACCAAGGCAAATGGAGTGTGTTAGATACACTAAGTGGAGCAAATGACTATGTGTGATAGATACACGAAGTGAATGGAGTGTGATTGATACACTAAAGCAAATAAAGTGTGCTAGATACACTGAATGAATGAAGTGTGATTGATACACTAAGTGAATGAAGTGTGATTGATACACTATTCTGGCTTGAAGCAGACTTGATCTTGAGCTTGAGGTAGAGGTACACTCATACTTCGGAGCACTGGCAAGGCCTGAAGAGGTACAAACGGGATGTAGTCTCGGAACTTATTGAAGTTGAAACAAACTCAGATACCCAACGTTTTCCTCTTTTGCTTTTGCTTTGCAGTCCGGAACCACATAGCTTCAAATAGGTCCTGGTTTTACTGTTCACACTTATCGGGGGTGGGCCCTGCAATTTTATGAAAGAACGAATCTGTTTTGCACAAATGTGGGGAATGGCACGGCACTCTGAGCACAAGATGATTTGATTTCCTTTTTTGAAATTAAGAAATGAGTTCTTAACCGGGTATTGAGCCTACGACTGAACACAGCGAAAAAGACTCAACAAAAGAAAACAAAGGTAAACAACCTAAGCACATCTATTGACACTCGAAACGACTCAAAACAAGAATCGAAACAGACAAAACAAAACACAAGACTCAAATGTGCACAGGGAGCCTGTTTTACCGGGTATTATTTCCCACCCTTTCTCATTTGTGATTCTCACATCACTCGGCCCTCAAGCTTTGTTTTTCTGAAAAAGCCCTTTTCCTCACTTTTTCTCTCAACGCGCATCTCTCTATTCTTCAATCTCTCATTTTTCATCCCTCCCCAGAGTGGTTGATGGATAAACAGCAAGTTGTGGGCTCGTGCCCCTAGCATTCTGCTAGATTATCATTCTGGTTCACAACAATGAGTTTCTCCCACAGAGGGGTTGCGCTACAACTGGGTGTGTAGCAAATCTGCAGCTGACATCGATTGATGATGCTCTGCCAGGGAGTTTGGACGCGGTTAGATCTGTCCAGATGAGGAAGTGGAACATCTTGATCCATTCCAGTTTGTGCTTCGCACTTGGCTTGAAACCTCGCTGCTCGGAGGGTGAGAGAGCTTTCAGCCCTTTGGTATTAACTTCAGTGGTGCCCTCTTCTGGCAGGTAGAGTGCCTTTCTTGGCAAGTATGTTGAAAATGGGGGAAAGACAGGAAGCCTGACTCAACTGTGCCCCTAGTTCGTCATTTCGACCATTTTTTATTTTAAAACAATTTTGACCAACATGAAAGTTAGATTAACATGCTTATTCGATTTTTGATTTGAAATCATGCAAGTCAGGTTGTAAGCACTGAAAATTTTCCTTTTTTGGGTCCAAGAAAATGGTCCAGTTTTGGAAAAATGGAATGATTTTTGAGAGAATAGTCAACCTCAGTAAAAATTCTCAAAAACCGTTTTTGCAAACGGCCACCGCTCAACAAGCAGGGAACCAACTCTTTGAGATGCACAACCTCGGACCCATAGCAATGGAAAATTGCCCCTTGTTTGAAGGACACTGCATGGCAACGGAAAGTTACCCCTTGTTTGAAATGACACCGCAGTGCATTGAATGGCAACGGAAAGTTGCCCCTTGTCTAAATGGCACCGCAGCGTATGGAAATCAATCCTTCAGAGCGACGATCACAACCGAACTCTCGGATACAGAGAAGGCAAAGATGATCAAAACCATTTCATGGACACAACTGAATTTGAAGTGTTTTAGGGCTGGACTTCAGAATGAAGTTGCCTACGTATCCCAAAGATGGGAATCAAGCCTTACGTAGTTCGGGGTTAAGGTACACTCGGGTATTTAACCTCTCCTTTTTATGCTCTAACTTTTGCCAAGGCGCCTGTTGCAGGTTTTCGACCTTGCGAGCTTTGTTCTTCTTTCTTTCTTTCTTTTTCATTTTTTCTCTTTTTTTTTTTTTCCTTTTAGGCTCTAACTTTTGCCAAGGCGCCCGATGCGGGTTTTCGACCTTGCGAGCTTCTTTCTTTTTCTTTTCTTTTCTTTTTCTTTTCCTTTGTTCTTCTTTTTTTCTGTATTTTTTTCTTTCCTTTTGTATGTATTTTTTGCTTGCTCTAACTTTTGCCTGGGTCGCCCTTTCCGGGTTTTCGGCCCAGCGAGCCTCTCAAAGGGTAAAAGTGTAGCAAGTCCATGCCAAATGGTTTTAGGGTTTTGATGCCATCTGTATCCAGGAGAGTGGCTGTTGATTCGTAAGAGAACTCATCTTCGGCTCTTCGGGCACATCTGACATCTTTGCCCCTAGTTTGAGGGGGGCTTCTATCTAGCTTCCCAAGCTCTCTTGACGACATCTGATCTTCTTGATTTG
>JAPPVO010007121.1:0-40000 GCA_030407325.1 Camellia japonica
CTCGAGCGTGAGTTCTGGCGCTCGAGCAGGAGGCCTCTCTACATGGCTCCCCGCTCGAGCGTGAACTTCCCCGCTCGAGCGGAAGTCATGTCTGCAAAATATGCTGGGAGCCCGTATTTCATGCTCGAGCGGCGGTTTCCCCGCTCGAGCGGGCCCTAAATTTTCTGGGTTTTCCGGCTAAGTTCTTGAGCTTCAACCTGACATTCCAACCAACATTTCTTGCATATAATAGCTCAAACTTCAAATATATTTGTGCTAACATGGTACCAACATTAAATTACAACACAATGAAGCTCAATTTCTTGTATTACTTACATTCATGTCCCAAATTAACCCAAATTCATCACCAACACATCAAATTCAAACATGCAAAGCTTACACTTTCATGATTTACACTTGCATGTGGGAGATACATATTATTCTCAACTTAATTGGTGAAAAGATGATCAAACACATGGATTTCAAACAAGATTCAACATGAATTACACACTTTATGCCCAAACATGGGAATTTATAGCAATTTCCTACATGCATGCATTTATTGGCTTCAAATACAACAAAATCAACTCAATTTCCTCATAATCAATTTAATCCATGCTCTTGACCATTATTCAAACTTGAATTCACAAGATTACAAACTAGGACCCATAAATTACTCACCTAGAGGCTTAATTCTCCCAATCTATAGCAAAATCTTAAGTTTAATCTTCAAGAGGTTCAAGTCTTGGACCAAAATTGCACAATTCTCCCCTTTTCTCTCTCTATGGCCGGCCCTCTCTCCCTCACAATTGTATAACTCAGATTTGTGAGCTCAAAGGAAATAAAGGAGAGTGTATATGGCCCTATAAATAAAAGTCCCACTAACCAAAATTATAATATTAAATAATTTGAGCACTATGCCATTAATTAAATCAATTTAATCTGACCTGAATCAATTTTCAATTAAATTTCACCGTAGGCTCTAAAAATTACGCTAATCACAATGGCGCAATCAATTTCAGGTTTCGTGGCTGATAGGGCCTTCAATTTAATTTCCAAAGCGGATAATCAAACAGATATTCCTACGGTAAACAGATAGAAATTCAAAACCACGTATTCTCACATAATGGCACACAAAATTATATCAAACACATAATCACATTTATAATAAGGACCATTTAGCATAATACGGAACAGGGTTATCACAGACTTTGTGGCTACAATTATATACATATTTTTTGACAAACTTCCTATTAGTCTAGATACAAACAGAAATAAATAAAAGGTTCGAATAATGATGTCGGGTACTGCTTTGGACCTCATTGCACATCATTCAATCTTCCCCATTTTGATTTTTGATAAAAATTTGACACTTCAAAACATGTTAAGGATTCTCACAGCTTTTCTTTAATAGAGCAGGGTAGAGGTCATCTGCTCTGTTAAAGTAGTGAGTGAAAGAGAAGCATTACCACTGACAAACGTAAATAATTATAGACACAAATAATTACAATAGCTGTTGTCGTTTTTTGGCGTGTATTTTGCTGCTTGTTGAAAAGAGGCCTTACCTTCTACAGACTTTGTCTTTTTCTTCTGATCATCTTGAAGCCAATTATTGATGTGGACATATGGATACTTAGATGATGGAGTGAATCTTCAAGGCTAATCTTCCGTAGATACAAAAAAGATAAAAAAAATTCAAAGAGTCAAAAAGTCTAAATCCTATGAAGCTAAAAGTCCAAAATAGTAAATGAAATATGGACTTTGTGACTATAATACTTGCAAGATCTCTAATACAAAAATAAAGAATAGAGTTATTGCTCTTCGTCCACAACTTTCCTTATTGACTATGGTCAAACTAATCAATACTCAATCAAATTAATACCCAATTTGATATATGTGTATAAAAACTTGTGTATAAATAAATCTGTATATGTATGAAAGAAAATTGTATGTAAACCTGTGTATGTGTATCTAATTTGATGTGCATATATAAATATTTATGTATATAATGAGTTAACTCAGTATAATTCTTTGTGTAAACCTATGAATATGTAATGAGTTGATACATTAGTTCAAGAGGGTAAAATAGTAAATTTGTAATTTTATTAATAGAGTTAGGTGTTCTATTCTAGTCCAAAACTATACGGGGTATCTGACTATTTTCAAAACACATGGAGGTAAAGTACTCTAGGGCATGTTTGATTAACAGGATTAGAGTATGGGATTGGGATTATTAATCCGTGGACTCAATAATCCTGTGTTTGTTTTGAAATTTTGTTTCAGGATTATTAATCCAACGGATAATTAATCCAACAAATTTGTAGGATTATTAGTAATGGGATAGGGGTGGGATTATATATCCTGAGTTATGAAATAAAATAAAAAAACTCTTTTACCCTTGACTAAAAATTAAAACACTTAATATTTTTATATAATTTTATATTTTAGAAGGCTAAAAATAATTTTTTATTAATTAAAAATATTTTTGATATTTATTTTATCAAATTAGTTTATATTTTTTAAAAATTAAAAAATAAACCAAACATGGCCTTTGTATTTTGGATTTTTATTTTGCTTTTATTTATTTATTTATAATTTTTTTTAAAACCACGTTTATGAAAAAATTTTGATAAAGTAAAGATTGTGAAAAAATATTGATGGAGAGTAAGCTTGGAAAAAAAGATAAATATAGTTGTAATCCTACATTCATATATTTTCTTATCCAATGCAAATCAAATAATGGACAAGGGAATAATTTATCCTACTAATTCAATTGAATAGTGAATACCACACTAATTTGATAGAATTATTAATACTTTTACTATTAATCTTGTGAATCAAACATAATCTAAGACTAAATCACAATAGGATAAAATGAATTTTGCCTTTTCACAAATGAATCAACGATAGCCATATAATAGTATGAGTTATTGGAATCAAATTTAGGAGTCTTAAATATTTTTCAAACTTTATTTTTGAAGCACATAATTTTTTGTTGATATAAACATCAAGATGGGCTATGTTGAAAATTTTAATAAATCTATGAATATATAAACTAAACACGGATTCAAACACAGAATACTAATGAAAATGAGTAAAAATTTTGAATAGTATTTCATCAACAAGTTTTGTAAAACTTTGTTCATCTATTAATCTTCGTGCGTCGAGTTTTGTGTTCAGTTTTTGTATTTTTAATATTATTGAATTAAAATATTAAGGCACCTATTTTGCCTCTTTTGGCAATAAAAAAAAAAAAGTCACCTCTTTTTCCAACTTTTGTTATCTTTAGTATTTTTATTTTTATTTTTTTTTACTTTTCCAGTCTATCTTATTGAGATGAATCTAAAACTTTTTTTTTTTTTTAAATGAAAAAGTCAAAATAAACCAAAAAATATTGCTTTATTTTATCTTTTTCTAATTTCTTTTTGAAATTTTTTTTTAAAAAATTATAATTTTTCGATTCATCTTGTCGAGCTGAATCTAGAAATCTAAATTTTTTTAAAAATTCAACAAATAAACTGAAAAAAAAAAAAAAAAGAGTTAAAAAAACTATATATAAATAAAATAAAAATAAAAAACCCAAAAAATTACACTTCCCAAAACACCCTGCCAATACTGTAGCTGAGTCTGGTGGATCATTTGCCCTAAGCCTGTACTAGGGGCCCAAAGAGCTCAAGAGCTATATGGACAGGGCCTAAATGGTGAGTCAAGCCCACGGATTGATCCGTACACTTTTAGGTCTCGTTCAAGCTACGTTTGACATTGGTTAATATAACTAATTTTTTTATGTTGGGACTTTTTTAGCCTGACTTTTTAGTCTCATTTGGTTTGGATTGGATTTTTTTGACTTCTTTGACTTTTGTGAGAAAAAAAGTATAATGATTATGAGTTAGATATGATATTTTGTCTTATTAGCTTATTTAGCTTATTTTGTCATTTTGTGTTTTTTTAACCCCAAAATGATAGCCAAACTAGGGCTTAGCTTGTTTGGTTTAGTTTTCAGAAAACACTTTTCAAAAAATTTGTGTTTTTTTATTTTCCGTATTTTTTTGTTTCAATGAATTTTTTAATATTTTAAGTAATTTTTTTTATTTTTAAACACACCCAACATAAATACACTTAAAAAATATAAAATTTGTGAAAAAACTATGAAAATTCAATACATTTTTCATATTTTTGTGTATTTATTAATTTTTTAAAATATTTTTTTACAAATATTTTACTATTTAAATACATTTAAGTAAAGTGCATTTAAAAAAGTAAAAAATTACTTAAAATTTTAAAAATATTCACTACAAAAAAATACTAAAAATAAAAAATTTAATTTTAATAAACTAAAACCAATTACACTGATCAATATTACTCATAATTTTCTCTGTCCATTTCTCTCATCCCACGTAAATTAAGTAGTGATTTCAAATATATAAATATGTATATATTCTAATTTATTTAAGGAAAAGTCGAATTTTACGGCCCAAAAAAAAAAAGGAAAAAGTATACAATGGCCTATTTTTGTAATTGGGTTAAAAGTCAGTGTTTTGACTTTTTAACTTTTTTAAAACAAATCACCTTTTTACTTTTTTATACGTTTTTTTTAAAATGTTAAAAATTTCACTTTTAACCTACTTCCTAAAATAAGTAATATGAATGTGGCAATGGATATTTTTAAGAATTAATCTTGCAAGCCCTAAACTAACATTGCAACATTATTTCAAGTTCAAATTATTACAAAGAATCTCAATTGGTTGAGTACAATTTAATATTACACTAGCATATGTGGGTGATGAACTTGCTTCTATCAAGCATGGGGTATGGACCTCAACGAACATTTCCACGTGCGAGAAAACTCTCACTCTATCCAACTCTTTATATTATTAGAATTATGTTAGAAACTCTAAATATTTTATCAAATCTTTCACATAGGTGTGGGATCCACGCATATGTAGATTTGTATGAATCTCAATCTGTGAGAGGTTTAATATAATATTTGATAGAATATTTAGAATACATAGTATTTCTCATATTGTTATAGTGATTCAATTATTAAGTCATTTAATCGGTTTTTAAGGATTTATAAGAAAAAATAAAAAAAATTTATTATTAGATGTTTGTATTGTTATAGTGATTTAATTAGTAAGTCATTTAGGCCAAGTTTGGGAAGTCTAAAAAAGTCAAAAAGTCAAAAAATTACTCAAAAAGTCAAAAAGTTATCACTATTCACCAAAAGTCAACAATTACGGCTGCAAACTCTCAATTCTAATTTTTCCCTGCAAACCAATTTTTACAATTTTTTATTACACAATTTTCATAAAAAGTCAAAAAGTTAACCCAAACATTCATATTTTCAACCTCAACTTTTTAGTCTAAAAAGACAAAAAGTACACTTATTTAGGACACCCCAAACAACCCCTTAATCGGTTTTTAAGGATTTACAACCAAAAAATAAAATAAAATATTTTATTATTAAATGTCCTAACTTTACAAAGCTTTAGACTGTCGTTTAATACTCATAAAAAAATAAAATAAAAAATTGAAAACAAATTATTGTCGAAAGTCTCAATTTTTTAAAATGTAACTAAAGTTCCGTTTGGTTTTAGATTTTTAACTAAAAAAATATAAAAAGACAAAATTAGTTACATAAATTAATAAGGTAAAATATCACATCTAAACGATAATTATTACACTTTTTTTCTCACAAAAATTAAAAAAACCAAAAAAATCAAACCAAACAAAGCTAAAAAGTCCAACATGAAAAAACCAACAAAAAAAACAATACCAGATGAGGACTAGGATCTCATTTTTATGTTAAAAGCGAACGTCTTCAAGACAACTATTGTCTCTATATATATTTAAAAAATAGTTAAAACTTAAAATAAATAAATCAAATTTAATTTTCGTTTGGAAAGAGCTAAAATAGTATGATTTTTTGATTATTTTAGCTTGACTTTTTTAGCCTTGTTTAGTTTTTATTTTTGATTTTTTTGACTTTTGTGAGAGAAAAAATATAATAATTATAATTTAGATATGACATTTTATCTTATTAACTTATATAATTAATTTTATTTTTTTGTGCTTTTTTAACTAAAAAATCAAAACCGAACCTAGCTTAGACACTAGTGGGTTGGCTTTTTGACTTTTTGACTTTTTTTACTATTTTAGTCTGGGCTAAAAAACTTGGTTTGGGAAGAATTTTTCGGTTTTTTTAACTTTTTTTTATGAGAGAATAGTATAATGATTATGGATTGGACGTGATGTTTTGTTTGTTGTGGCTAAAATAGCCTATTTTGTCTTTTGTGACTAAAATAACCAAAAAAGCCACAAACTCATCTTTCCAAACGGTGCCTAACCTACACTATATTTAAAATTAAGACCTCGTTTGGGAACAGGCTAATTTAGTAACTTTTTGACTATTTGACTAAAATATGAACTAAAAAAAATTAGTATTTTTGGATGACTTTTTGACTTTTTACGAAAAGATGTGCAAAAAATAGAGAGAAAAGAGAATCTTTAACTTTTTGATATAGGTTGTTGACTTTTTTATTTTTTTTAGTGACTTTTTGACTTTTTGACTAAAAAAGTCACTTGCCAAACGAGGTCTAAATATACACCGTTGCTTAAATTATATTGTTGGGCTACACTATAATTTGTGGATATTTACTTCCTTTTTTTCAAATATTTATTATTAATATTTTAAACACATATATAGGGACATCATGAGAGTGTTTGTTTAGGTTTTTTTGAGCCAACTTATAACTTCTAACTTTCGAAAAGTTATTTTGGACTATTTGGTTAAACTTATTTCAAACAACTTCTAATTCTAACAACTTATTTTAATTCAAAAAAACTGATTCTGAAAAACTGCTCACCCCTTGTTTCTGATTCTTAACTTTTGTTGTGGACATATTAATTTACGGTTATACTCTTAGATTTTTTATTTTTTATTTTTTTAAAAATAGAAAAAGACCCAAATGGATTATAGATTATTATTATTATTATTATTATTATTATTATTATTATTATTATTATTATTATTATTATTATTTTATGAGAAATGTACACAAGTAGTAAATAATAAAAAATAAAAATTAATTGAAAAAATTACTTCACAACTTATTTAACAAATACTACTTAACAACTTAAATTTATAATCCAATAATTACATTAAACAGATTAACAATTTCTAATTAAAATTATAATTTATAATAAACTATAATCTATAATCTGTTTTAACAGTTACACTAAACTAAACAGCTTATGGTGTCGTTTGGGAAGTGGATTGGCTTTTTAATTTTTTGGTTTTTTTGACTATTTTAGCCTGGGCTAAAAAGCTTGGTTTGGGAAGGACTTTTTAACTTTTTAACTTTTTTTTTATGAGAGAATAGTATAATAATTATGAATTGAATGTGATATTTTATTTATTGTGATTAAAATAATTTATTTTATCTTTTGTGACTAAAATAATCAAAAAAAAAAAAAAAAAAAAAAAAAAAAAACCTTCCAACCCACCTTCCCAAACGGTGCCATGTATATCAGATGCATTGGATTTATAGTACAATTCCCGAGATGAATTATATAAAAGCAGAAACTAAGGGAAAAAAGGGTCAACGATCCCGGCGCCTGGATATCATAGTTTGCTTGGTTGTGTTTTTTTAAAAATATTTTAAAAAATTTTTTTTTTTCTTTTTCGTATTTTTTTTTTTTGTTAAATTTTTTAAATATTTTTAAGTAATTTTTTTTGACTTTTTAAACATACCTAACATAAAAAGTAAAAAATTTATGAAATTTTTTTTTAAAAATTCATTAACTACTAAAAATATAAAAAAAAAATACGAGAATTCAGTACATTTTTTTTTATATTTTTATGCATTTATTAAAATTTTAAAATATTTTTTCACAAATTTTTTACTTTTTAGATACATTTAAGTAAGGTGCATCTAAAAAAGTAAAAAAATGTTTAAAATTTTAAAAATATTCACTAAAAACAAAAAAATACAAGGAAAATTTATCCATAAATCTTAGTTTCTGAAAAGTTGAACCATTTAATTCTAAAAGTTTTCTTATGCTCCATTTAGTCCCATTTATACATCATCATGATGTTCATGATGTAAATGAATCTGATGTTTGATTCTATAATTTCAAAATTTATTGAAATCTGATGAACATTAGATGTGTGAAATTTAATGTTTGAAACATTCATCCTATAATTTCAAACATTATTGAAATCTGATGAACATGAGATGTTTAAAATCTAATGTTCGAAACATTAATCTGATGTTTGAAACATTGTAATGGGACCTTTCAGTCTATAAGAAAACTTTTAAAACTAAACAGTGTATAAGTTATTAATTTGAGATTTATTGATACATCCCCCAAAATACAAAAACCAAAAAACTAAATTTTCAAAAAACTTAATTCAAAAAACTAAAATCAAACACCTTATCTTGCGCCGCTTTTAATATGTACAAGTTCATGTGAAAACCCCGTGTCCAACCATCCCCTCTTGTCGGCATTTCTTGCTCCATCCCTTTCATATCAATATTTCTTACTTCATCCTTTTCGTATGCTCATTTAATAATATTTTAAATTTTTTTATTGTCATTTTGTTTTTAAAATATGAAAATATTTAATTTTAATATTGCATAGACAAATCATTAATATAAAACTTCCAAAAAATAAAATAATTACTCTTGTTTAGAGATGGGTAAATTTTCCGATCTTATCACCTCTTTAATTTGTTATGTTCCTAATATAATAAGAGAAGAGAAAAAGATCTTTAGCTAGACCTATTATTATTTGAGTAGTGATAGAGACCCTCACACCCCCACCGCCCACACATTTTGTAAGAGAAAGAAAGGAAAGAGAGGAAAAATAAAATAAAAATAATAAATAGTTACAAATCAATTAGGTATTGTAGGAGTCAATTTTGAGGGTACAATTATTTTTCTTATTATTCCCACTCTTTCCATTTGCATGCTTCAATCTCTCATGTCCCATCTAAGCTAATTAGTTACTCTGAATGGAAGGGGATTTTGTCTATTTAAAAATATTAATAATTATTAATTTATGTATCGAGGCTTTCATATAAAGAAAAATTACTTGAAAATCTCATTTTAAAAATTTATAAATCATGATGTTTTTTTCCTTTTTTTTTTTTATTTTTATATATCAATAGGTCCTGTTCATTTGAAAACATTTTCAATGGGATCCTAGTTAATATATTATTATTTCTGGTTAAGACATTTTTGTCCTTATTAATTATTGGACTCTTTTTTTTTTTTTTTTTTGGAATGTGTTATATTTTCTAAACATGGTTAATACAAAAATAAATAAACAAACTATTATTGTACTTTTTTCAAAAGTGGCTAGTGCATTTTCCAAACATGGTCCGAATAAAAAAAATCCTGGTATAGTACTTTTTTTAAATGTAAAATATACTTCTTCCAAATATGATTAGTGTATTTTTCAAACGTAATTAATAAATAAATAAAATCTTAATATATTTTTTTTAAACATGACTAGTGTATTTTTTAAACGTGACTAACACATAACAAATAAAAAAAATTTAATGTACTTTTTCTTAAATGTGACTAATACAATAAACCACAGAGACAAATATGTCAATTCCCATTTAATAAAACTTCTGTATTCATTAATATAAAATCAAGATTGATTTATTCACAAATTCATCTTTTGAAATTTATGAGTCAATCACCCTTCATATAATTCAATAATTATGTACATTGGACCCCTTAAAAGAATTAAGTATTGAATATAAAATTAGTAAAAAAATAAAGATTATTTCAATAAATTCTATTTTCTATTGATAAATAACAATAGAGTAATATGACGGCTGCACGCAATAATTATTCCCCTTTACGAGTGTTCCTTGCAAGGGGTGGTGCAAATTGGGGCCACAGTTTCTCTCCAGTCGAAATCGGATTGGAGGGTATTGTTGGGTTTCCATGGGTCCATCACAAAATTCGCATCGATAATTTAAATTATTTAATGTATAAGAATTGTTAAGTATTTTATTTCTGAAAAAAATTACGTTGATCGGATGTCGATAGCCACTTAATCTGATCACATTTATATTAATGGTAAGTATAATTTTTTAAATAAATTATTTATACAAATGTGATTTGATCAAATAGTTATCGATATCCGATCTATATGATTTTTTACAGAAATAAAGTACTCGACGAATTCTATATATCCAATTATTCGAATTATCGATACAGATTCCATAATAGACCCACAAAAGCCCAACAACATCTTCCAACTAAGGTACTCAATAGGAGAGAGCCTCTCTCGCAGATTTGAATGGTGCCTCTAATTTTTTTGGAAAGAAAAATGAGGCAATTTTGGCTTCGTTTGGCATTGATTTTTGGGGCTAAATTAGTCCTAAGAAAATAAAATAAGATAAAATACTATATTCAAATTATTGAAGAGACTTTTCTCCGGTCCATAAAGGGTGTGTCTGTTTGTACAAATTGGATAAAAGAGGACTGTAATCAACGAACTATTTGGTTAGACTGGATTTATATCATATGTTTATTTAGTCATGAAATTAAATATCTGGATTAGGCTATTCTATTGAATCTTATGTTTGTTTAGGATATTATGGAAAAAGATAAATACTCAAAAGACTAATTTGCCCTTTTGAATTGTTTATTAAATAATAGGAATATTAAATTTGAGTTATAAATTTTATTTAAGTTTTTTACTAAAACTTTTTTAAAAAATTAAATAAATAGAATATTAATAAAAATTACATTAATTTATTTTAATTTATAGTTCAGATTTTTAAATTTTATCTTACCTTACTAAGTATAATTAATACCATATGATTATTAAAATAAATAATTATTTATACTTTACTGAGTATAAATAATTTAATAAATAAATTTTATTTTTAAAAAATATTAAATAGTAGAAGGTTAAAAATGTAATTTTACTATCTAATCCCCCTGGAATGAGTTATCCTAAGATTTGTATCCCACTCTCCCATGGGATAGAACAATCCAATATATTTGGGATTAATAGTCCGAATGAATTATTAGTTCGGTGTCAAATTTTTGAACCAAACAAATGTGTTCATAGTGGACTGGAGTGTACTATTGGGCCCATGAGGCCCACCATGAGTCTCATTTTGATAATTCGAACCGTTTAATGTGCAAAGCACTCAACGAGCTCTACACACACATTGAACAGTTCGGATCATCGAAATGAGACCCGTGATGGACCTCACGGTCCCAATAGTACGCTCTAGTTCACTATGTCGAGGGAAGCCTTTCCCCCAAACCATAAATCATTTCATTTTTTAAAAAAAAATCAAAAAAAATTAAAAAAATTAACCCAAATGAACTTTTTAATCGGAGTTAAAATAGTCAAAAAGTTAATTCAAAAAGTCACATTCCAAATGACCTGCCTTTCGTTTGGCTAAAGGGGTTGGAGCTAAAATAGCCATTAAAAGACAAAATATGTTAAAAAGTGAATAAGACAAAATGTTACATTAAAATCATAAACACTTTATTTTTTCTTTCATAAAAGTGAAAAAAAATCAAAAAAATCAATCCAAAATAATTTTTTAGTCCCAAATTAAAAAAGTTCCAATTCTAAAACCTAACTAAATTTTTTTTTGCCAAACGACAACATTATTTGGCAAGTTGGTTTTTTGGTTTTTTTTTTTAAAAAAAATCATTGAAAAAAGTTAATAAAAAAATAAGTTATACATACCAGTCTTTTTAATATAACTTAAAAAATTATTTTTAAATACATTAAATTTTTTACCTCGTAAAAAATAAATAAATCACTAAAAATAACCAAACCACACCTAAGTCTGCCTGGGCTGGGATATTCTAACCACAACTGATTTATAAACAGTGCAATGGTGGATAGACCAGAGCACTAATTTAATCATGAACAGAGAAGAGAGAAGGGATTACTTATACAAAAAATACTTCGAAACTCTAAATATGGAGCTTTAAGGGAGTTCTAATGAGCTGTCCTTCTATGATGTAATGGTTGTGTCTATTTTTTTTTTTTTCTAAATTTCTAACTCATTAAAATTGATTTAATAAATTTTTTTTAAAGAAATGTATTATGACTGCAAAGATCAAACCCTCCTCTCCTCCAATGAACAAGTTCATGGTTGTAAATATTACACATTTCATGTCTCCACATCTCAAAATCATACAACTTTAATTAATAAAACCAAACAATTCCCAACATTCCGATTCTCAAAAACCAACATGGGCCATCAAAAAATAAATAAATTGATGATACCATTGGTGAGATCATTGTACATCTCTAAACAGAAACATACACATTCAAAAAACAAAAAATTATGACGCAGCAGACTTGCCACCATTACTCAAGCCTAGAAACAATCATTGTTTCCTTGAGTCACACCTGGTACTCCTAATTTTTTTATTTTTTTATTTTTTTATTTTTCCTCTCTAGATCTCTATAATCTTCTCAATTTCATATTTCTAAATTTTTATGAATTCTCTATTTAGGAATATTTTGAAAAGATGATTAAAAATTAACTTTATAATTTTTTTAACTTTTTGATTTTTTTTTTTTTTTGTGAGAGAAAAGTTGACAAGTCACTTTTAACCCATTTCCCAAAATATTCCTTATAAACAAATCCAAATAAACTTTTTAATCACATGGAATTATTAAAGCTTAATAATGCCTATAATAAATTCCTTATAAATTTTGGACTCCGCAATATAATCCAAATTAATATAAATAATCAATAAATGGATAGCTCCAACATAATTGATAATAAAAATCTCATATTAAACAAACGAAAAGCTAAAAGGGCCCATCTTCCCCAACTTGCAGTCCGCACAATCCTGAGCCATGAGTGATCAAAAGAAAGTGAAATCTTCCATAAATAAACAAAGACAAAATCAAATATAACATCAACGCCTGATAAGGTTGGACTAAAAAAATGGGTATTGCCATTTTGCCCACCACCTCCTTCCACTCTCAGTGCTAGATGTGGACCTTCTGTTCTTATCCTCCTTTTGTACACAACAGAGACGTGCCTAGCTATCCTCTTCCAAATATATCCAAAGTTTCTACATTATTTACTTTTGGCTGCATAATCTTTTAGTTTTATTATTATGTTTGCAATTTCTTTTCTACATCGGTGAACGGAATGTGATAATAGACATTTAATGAAATAACATTTTCATTTCATATTTAGTTTAATAAACTGAACATTACCTTAAATGCATGATGAACCTGCTCATTTACCATTCAATCTTGTTTTAAATCATTTTTTTATCACATGATTAAATTAAAATAAAATAAAAAATCATTATGTGATAAAAAAAAAAATGTCTTGGGTCAGAATTCAAATATATCAAAATTACAATAGTTAGTG
Organism: Camellia japonica; assembly: GCA_030407325.1. NCBI lineage: Eukaryota > Viridiplantae > Streptophyta > Magnoliopsida > Ericales > Theaceae > Camellia > Camellia japonica. The sequence goes on from JAPPVO010007121.1 coordinate 13,376, forward strand.
TTTTGATCTAGCGGTCGGGAACCTTCTCTGCCTACAATAATCAATCACAAAAGGAGTATAAATAAACTAACTAAAATTTTTTTATTGCTTGTTTATTTTTTAATCTTCAAAAAAATAAAAGTACCTATATTATATAGTCGATGTGTGTGTAAAGTATAGGTTGGATGTAGCTAGTTAGCATGAGAGCTATAGTTCGGTTTTGAGGTCATGTTTGTTTAACTCCATAAGTGAGAAGATTAGACTAACAATATTGTGGGTTTTACATAGACCCTGTTTGATTGATAAAAATAGAAGAGACTAACAATCTCATGGAATTATAAATACCACCACATTATGGGATTAGCTTTTCCATAAAAGGGGTGAGATTGCTAATCCAATCTCATGAGATTGAATGTAAAAAGATAATTTTGCCCTTACATTAGAAAAACGACAAAATTAATTTTTATACAATGAAAGTATTTATGTAATTTTATAAATTTAATCCTAACAAACTAATACCACCACATTAATATATAAACAAACATACTTCATTATACATCTTCAAATTAATACAACTATATTAATAATATTTTCACTCAATTTTACCATACTTATAATTTCATTCAATTTAATCCGTGAAAACAAATTAGGCCTAAATGTATTGGCGAATATAGATAATAGTTGGAAAGAGTGGTTATTGCATCTGCACCAAGAAGCTTGGAATTTGTCGTGGTTGCCTAATAAATATATTTAAATTAATCCAACAGAAATGAAAAAGGAACGGCTGTGAAATCCGCGTCACACACTGTCTCTCCACCTTTCTTGTGTTCTTATAATAAGCTCACCTCTTTTTCTCTCTCCCAATGGGCTCCTCTGCCCATGTGTGGCCATGTGTCATTGTCTCTTTTATTTTACCCACCACTATATAATCTATATATATTTCCTATTTTTAACTTTTTATATAAAATTCATAAATCACTTCTTGAGATTTTCTAGCTAAATAGACCCAAGGATGTTCTGTCAACAAATAATCTTATCCTCTTATCCCAAATCATTTATAATTAGTAGATATATTTTCAAATTTTCATATCTTAAAATTCTCATAGAATTTAATAATTATGAGTAATTTAAAATATAAGAATAAGGTTATTTGAAAATAGAGAATTCTTACTGCATGAATAGGTACACTGCACATGTTTATTCCTTTCCTTTCCTTTTACCATTTCCATACGCCTCTTCTTCTCCTAAAAGCGGTCTCTCTCTCTCTCTCTCTCCAAAAACGTATTTTGGTTCTGGATGGATATAACTGTAATAATATCGTGGATAGATAACAGTTCAGTGTTAATTTGTAAAAAAAAAATCAAATTAATGATATATTTTATAAATTTTAATCGTTAAATTAATAAATTTTTTCATAAATTAATAATTATTTTAAAAAATAACACTGATAGGTAATTTTCCCACTCTAAATCCACATGTTTTCCCAGGTCATAATGCATACATTTTTGTTTTATGATTGAATGCCCATGCTAGTTTACGCATATTTTGACTAATCATGAAACTCACATGAAATGCTCTTTTCACATGGCTCAGGCAAAGCTCATAGATGTAATCTCAAAAAATTGATAACACCTACTAAGTGTTAAACTTGAGATCTGGAGGGAGTAATACCCCAGATTCCAAATTGCATCCACTAAGCTAACCCTTTAGAGTTACATCATGATGTATACATAGTTTCACTGACTACTAAAATTCTATCACCTACTTACTATGTATAGATCTCAATCCACTATGATGGCATGAACCCATTATGATGATAAGAAAGTTATAACAATAACTTCACTCAATTATGTGTCAAGTTATAATTGATTAATGATACATGTTATCACCTACTTACTATGTATAGATCTCAATCCACTATGATGACATGAACCCATTATGATGACAAGAAAGTTATAACAATAACTTCACTCAATTATGTGTCAAGTTATAATTCATTAATGATACACAAGAATATAATAATATAATATCACTGTTACATTCAAATTTTACTCCACAAAGCCATTCTAAATTTTCATGTAACAGGTATTTGACATATAATTGAATTGGTGTGGTATATTTTTCACATATTTGAAGAAAGGAAAAATGAAAATTTTATGTAATCGAACTGTTAACGACGCAACCTTTAATAATCTATCACGCGTCAGATTGCGATTGTCCACTTGTACAACAAATTATTGATGTAAAATGCGCATCTCCTATAGCCTGACTATCTTTACCCGCCTTTATTGAGAAAGAAGAGAGATAAAGGTTGGACATCTATCGCTGCCGTGATGACGCGATTGAGCGTTCATTCGATGGCCAGGCCGATCAAATCTATCCTTGGGTTCGATCCAGCAAATGATTCCCTCGCATGCATATGGGGTATATGTAACATGTATGTGAATCATCCAGTTGAGTCAGATAATATTGCTTAGCCCTGGTTGCCCCATATTACTTGGACCAATCTAGATCACAAATTGTGGGCAGGTCAAAAAGTTTTATCCCAACCACCTGGTGCTACCCAGATTTCCATTCCTTCCTACTGGATTGGATATTTATTTTGAGTAATGATGTAATCATCGTATATAATATTTAAAACAAATGAAAATACATAAAATTATTAACTATTTTATCAATTATTGATAATTTAATTTGTAGTTATAGTAACATTATATAATATTTAATTAATCATGTGATCCGTTATTATTGTATCCGATATATAAACATAATGACATTAAATGTTGCACTCTGGATTGATTACTTGCATTCAATTAGGTTCTCTCGCACTGGCCTTATTAAATATTTATTTATTTACTTACAAAAAAAAGTTTTTAGAAAAAATAAATAAATAATAAATTGATAGTTTGTATAGTGGTGCTGGTGTAGTTTATTCTTATATTTTATATCGGAAATGAGCCGTACCTCGAATCCAATGGCTCGAATTGGCTCGAAAGAGGGAGAGAAGAGAGGAGGAAGAAGAGAGGAGGAAGAAGCAGAGGAGAAAGAGGGAGAGAAGAGAGGAAGAAGAGAGGAGGAAGAACAGAGGAGAAAGAGGGAGAGAGGATCGTCGCTGCTCGCCTCGCCACCGCCGTCGCCTCGCTGCCGCCGATCGTCGCAGCACCAGCGATCACCGGCTCTGCCTCGCCTCCGCCCCCCGCCCCCCGCTTCCAACCCCAAATGTTGGGCCCCCTCCAGCCCCTCCTCCTCCTCCCCCTCCAGTCCCTCCTCCTTCCTCCTTCCTCCTCCCTCCCCTGCTTCTGGTTCTGCTTCACCTTCATCTCAAAAACGAGGCCGTTTTTGAATTCGAGCCATTTCGAGCCGCTCGGTTTCGAGCTACCTATCACTGCCGATTTTATATATATATATATATATAAAACAAGGTACGCAAATTGAAAATGTTTATTATTGAGAAATTAAGAGAGATGCTTTTAAATATCTGTTTAAATTATTTCTTTTAGTTTGTAATAAGTTGAGTTATACCAAATATATGAGATATCTAAAAAAAACAGAGTAATGTTTTTGGTTTTTTTTTTTTTTTTTTTAACATAAACAGAGTAATGTAATGGTGATTAAATTTGTATACCAAATAATCTTAAATTTAGTAATCCTAACATTACTAAACTGTTAGCTGTATATTATTATAGCTGTTTCTTATCTATTTGTATCTCTCTCCATCTCTTGTATTTGTATCTCTCTCAATCTCTATTTCCTTAATTATCTAGGTTTCCTATCTCCTTACTTATCTAGGTTTCTTTTCTGCCTATATATAGAGGCTTCTCCTATTGTATTATTCATTCAATTCAATATACAGAGTTTCTTCTTTCTCTTCTCTCACTACTTTCATAACATGGTATCAGAGCTAAAAATTCTCTCCTAGTTTTTTTTGCAGTTTGCTTCTGTCCTTGGTGTTGTTTTTACTGGCTTCTGCGTATTTTGTTCATCCGTATTTTCACGTTTGAACTATACCAACCTCTTCGTCTCCTCACGACGAAGCCATCGCCACCAAAATCACTACCATCGGCCTCTACACGCGCCCTCACGCGCGTCCAAACGAGTGGCGCGTCGTTAATCCGCGTTCTCACTCTCACCACGCTCCGCACGCATTGTCTCAGCCGGCCTCCATCCGCTACAGCCCCGCGGCTTTCACTTCAGCCCTCGGCTTCCGCTTCAGCCGCTTCGCCCTCAGCTCGTCATCGGCTTCCGCCTCAGCCGACTTCCGTTTCGGCTTCCGCCCCAGCCGATTCTCCATCGGCTTCCGCCCGGCTTCTCTTAGCCGCGTGCTGCCTCCGCCCGGCTTGCCCAGCCGTTTGCCTGGGTTCTCAGCTGCTGACGTCAGCTCTCTGCAGCCGCTGACGTCAGCCCTACACAACCTGCCTGCTGACATCATCCAGCCACAAGGCTGACATCAGCCCTACTTGTCCCTGAGGTTTTCCAGCCTTCTGAATCTGTTGGTGACCTCCGTTTTGACAGTTATGGATCGTACAGAGCACATCCAATCTGTCTCTGTTATCCTTGATGGGTCCAATTATATTAGTTGGGCTCAAGCTCTCTCTAGCTTCATTAAAGGGAAACGCCTTTGGCGGATTATTACTGGTACTCTTTCCAAACCCACCAAAAAGGAGGATGAGACCGACTCTACATTCGACGACCGTCTTGACGACTGGGAAAGTAAGAATTATCAAATCATCACATGGTTCCGGGCTACCTCAGTTCCTTCCATCAACCTTCAATTTGGACGCTTTCAGGACGATGACTCCCTTGTCTCTCCTGCCAAAGCAATTTGGGATTTTTTGAAGGAACGTTATCAGACCACTGGCCATGCTCATCAATATCAACTATTGCAGACTCTTCATCACATGCGTCAAGCACCCGGTCAGTCTCTCAATGACTTTCTATTCCAGATGTCGTCTGTTTGGGACCAGCTCGCTCTTTCTGAACCTCCATGGGCTCATTCTGATGATGCACAACTATTTATTACTTATCGGAATCATCAGCGACTGTTACAGTTTCTTATGGCTCTTCATAGCACTTTTGAGCCCGTACGTGCTTCTTTGCTTCATCGTTTGCCTTTGCCCACTTTAGAGCAAGCCATTACCGAGCTCCTATCAGAGGAGACTCGTTTTAGGAGTCTCAGATCTCACGACACGGATTCTGTTTCTTGATAAGAAGTAGGTTCATGTGAGCAAAAAGCAGTGGAACCAACAATATAATCACGAAGAAGAGCAGAAGGTTGCCTTACCCGGGTAGAATGACGCTCAGGTGGAGGAGGAACCTCAATGGAAATAGGGTCTGGGGGAACCTCCACCGGAGCCGGAGAAGGCGGAGGGCCATCAGCTGACACAGGATCCTCAGGATGGACGATAGGCGTAGGCGGCTGTGGAAGCATGGGGCCAGAATCTGCATTAAAGTCATCAGAAAACAAATCGATAGAAATATCAGTGAAGACCGGTGAGTGGGTGGACTGTGGTAGGTGAAACTTGGAAAGAGTGGAGAACATTTTGTGTTCCCAGAAGACCACATGACGAGAAATACGAAGACGCTTAGAGATAGGATCCCAACAACGATACCCTTTATGTTCGATACCATACCCCAGAAAACAACAAAGACGAGAACGAGGTTCTAGTTTAGTGTGTTCATGAGGCTGAAGGAGAACAAAACAAGCAGAACCAAAAACTTTAAGAGTGGTATAATCAGGAGGAGAACCATACAAACGCTCGTAAGGACTTGTGTTAGCAATGACAGGGGTAGGGACTCGATTGATGGTATGGATGGCAGTGAGGGCAGCTTCCCCCCAAAATTTTTCAGGACAAGAAGAAGAAAGGAGAAGAGCCCGAGTAGTGTCTAGAATATGACGGTGCTTTCGTTCGGCTCGTCCATTTTGTTGGGAAGTGCCTGCACAAGATCGATGAGAAAGAGTACCATGAGCCTGAAGAAAAGAAAGAAAATCAGAATCCAAGTACTCCTTAGCATTATCAGAACGAAAAAGCTTAATAGTACAAGAAAACTGAGTGTGGACCATAGTAGAGAAATCATAGTAAATCTGTTTAAGTTCAGAGCGATTTTTGAGAAGAAAAAGCCAAGTATAGCGAGAAAAATCATCAACAAAAATCACAAAATATCTAGACCCCCCCATGGTAGGTGTGGGGGAAGGTCCCCAAATATCTGAATGCACAAGATCAAAAGGAGCAGTAGAAATAGAAATAGAAATAGAAGCTTCTTCTCACCCTCTTTGGCAACAAGCTATGACTGATGAACTGCAGGCTTTCGAACAAACTCATACCTGGGATGTAGTTGATCTTCCTCCTGGCAAGCGTACTGTTAGTTGCAAATGGGTTTACAAGATCAAAACTCATTCTGATGGTTCCATTGAGCGTTACAAAGCTCGCCTTGTCGCCCGGGGATTTAGTCAAGAATATGGGATTGACTATGAGGAAACATTTGCTCCTGTTGCCCGCCTTACTTCAGTTCGCAGCTTACTTGCTGTTGCTGCTGCTCGCCACTGGCATCTTTCTCAGATGGATGTCAAGAATGCATTTCTCAATGGTGATCTCACTGAGGAAGTTTTTATGCAACCTCCTCCTGGTTCTTCTGTTCCCTCAAACAAGGTTTGCAAACTCCGCCGTGCTTTATATGGTTTGAAACAAGCTCCACGTGCCTGGTTTGCCAAGTTCAGCTCTACCATTCGTGACTTTGGTTTTTCTTCCAGTGCCCATGATTCTGCCTTGTTTATCCGTAAGACGAAGCGGGGTACTATTCTTCTTCTCCTCTATGTGGATGATATGATTATCACTGGAGATGACACAGTGGGTATTTCTAGTCTCAAACAGTTTCTCCATCGCCAGTTTGAGATGAAAGATTTGGGTGCACTTAGCTACTTCCTTGGCTTGGAAATTTCTCAAGATTCCTCTGGTTATTTTCTCACTCAGGCCAAGTACACTTCTGATCTTTTGGCTCGTGCTAACCTTTCCGATTGCAAGACTGTCACTACTCCAGTTGATCCTCAGACTCGTCTTACACCTCTTGACGGCCCCCTATTGTCAGATGCAACTTTATATCGTCAGTTAGTTGGTAGTCTTGTCTATCTCACAGTTACTCGTCCCGATATTGCTTATGCTGTTCACATTGTCAGTCAATTTATGACTGCTCCTCGCTCTCCACACTATGCTGCTCTGGTTCGCATTTTGCGCTATCTCAAAGGAACCTTGTTTCATGGTCTTCACTATTCCCCTCACTCTTCTCTACAGCTGCATGCCTTTTCTGATGCCGATTGGGCAGGGGATCCTACCGATCGTCGTTCCACTACTGGGTTTTGCTTCTTCTTGGGCACTTCTCTCATTTCCTGGCGTAGCAAGAAGCAAACCCTTGTTGCTTGTTCTAGTACTGAGGCTGAGTATCGTGCTCTTGCAGATACTACTCAGGAGCTTGTGTGGCTTCGTTGGCTTCTTTCTGACATGGGTGTTTCTCATTCCGCTGCCACTAATCTTTATTGTGACAATCAAAGTGCTATTCAGATTGCTCATAACGATGTCTTCCATGATCGCACCAAGCATATTGAGATCGATTGCCACTTCATACGACAGCATGTTACTAGTGGCCATGTTCGTCTTCTCTTTGTTACCTCTGCTGATCAGACCGCCGACCTCTTCACCAAAGCTCATCTTCCAGGCCGCTTTTCTGATCTCCTCTCCAAGCTCAAATTGATATCTGACTTACCACCTTAAGCTTGAGGGGGGGTGTTAGCTGTATATTATTATAGCTGTTTCTTATCTATTTGTATCTCTCTCCATCTCTTGTATTTGTATCTCTCTCAATCTCTATTTCCTTAATTATCTAGGTTTCCTATCTCCTTACTTATCTAGGTTTCTTTTCTGCCTATATATAGAGGCTTCTCCTATTGTATTATTCATTCAATTCAATATACAGAGTTTCTTCTTTCTCTTCTCTCACTACTTTCATAACTCACACTTGGTAAAATTTTACCCCCATTCCCAAGAAAAGTTGGAAAAAAAAAGTTCGTACACCAATTTAAAAATATATATAAGTGTGTAGTATTACTGTGTCTAAATTACCATAATTTTGAGAGTAATATCAAAATAAATATTTAATTAGTGCAATGTTTTGTGGTCCTGTTAATTAAAATCAAAACACTTATAATTCATAATTTTAAACATATCACTATCGCATGATTTATTTGAAATAATTTGTTTTTATAAAAATTATTTGTAGATAAATTTTTAAAAATATGCATCAGCTTATCTAGATAGTGAAGATAAAATTAAAATATAATTTCTAGCAACAAGACTACAAATTTGAATAATGCTATATGTACTAATTAGTGTATTAATAGATGATGTGGCATAATTTAAAGATTTTTAGTATTTGTAATATTATTAATGAGTGGAGTTAATAATATTGACATAACTAGTGTTAGTATACTAATTAGTACACTAATTGATGCATGTAGTACCACCGTACAAATTTAGCCTTATTAATTCAAAATTTACTATAAAAAAAAAATTTAATAGTTAAAATTTATTTTATTCATGAACTTCACATTTCATTAATTTAATTTCCACTACACAAATCCATTCTTAACAAATAATGGGCTGATAAATCTTATTTCATATCATTTTTCTTATTTCTGGATTATTACTACGAAAATATGAATGAAGACTCCTCCACATTCCGACGGAAATTTTTTTCTTTTATTTTGCCTGGCCAACAATTCAACAAATTATCCCCATCTTTTCTTTGTCCTCGCTTTCTTACTCTTCAAAAACAAAAAATAATAAATCTACCAAACACATTAGGTCTCACACTCACTCACCTAGGATTAGGTTGAAAAATATTTCATGAAAATGATCGTGAAAGATTTTTTGACCCTTAGATTAGATATATAATAAGTTATAAAGTGTAATACAATGATAGAGATTCGTTCATGATCACTTTCATGAAACATTTTGCATGATATTTTAGCATTTTCCAAAAAAAATTGTAACCCTCACCAAAAAACAAAAAAAAACAAACAAATAAACAAACAGAAGATTACAAAAAGAAAAGAAAACAAAAACAATTCATTTATTGATGCCCAAAGCCATAAACTACAAAAGAAAGCATCACCGGCGAACTTTCATTTTTCCATGTTTGGATCCGAACAAGGAAATCTTGTGGCCGTGATTTACCAAAAAAAAACTCGCCGGAACTGTAATTCCGGGAAAGCCCTTTCCCCCCAAACACCAAAAAAAAAAACCCAAAAAAATGAAGTCGACAAAAGAAGAATATTATACTACCAAATTAAATTAGTTGAACAAGTTTAAAAGCTTTCCTCCTCCTCGTTGTGCAAAAGCGTCTCGAAAACCACCGCTTTGGAAACAAGTAGTCGTCACAGATTCTTCTGAATTCATCGATGGTGTCCCGGGTCGCCGCTTTTTAGGTGAGGACTGAAAATTCAGTGCTCCTCCGCTGCCGCCGCCTCGCGATGATGAACATGGCGTTAAACTGAGCCTAAGATTGCCCAATTGGTCATTCGATCGTGACTTAGGTTCTGGATCTTGGTTAAGCTTAAACATGTCTGTACATGTCACTTCAGCTTCCAAAGTCTCGTCGGCGAGGAACTCAGGGATCGGCCGCAACGTGCCGCCACGGAGGACTGTCTGAACCGCCGCCTGGCACACGTGCCAGTTCCCAGTCCATAGAAGCCCCACCGCTCCGTTCACTGGGTTCACGGTCCTCCCACACGCTTCGAACAACAGGGATTGGAACAAATCTGAAAGAAAAACCAATCAGGCCATATGTATTGGTATTTCAGACTCCGATACTCTGTTATTATGTAATATATCAACCGACACAGATTAATATTTAATTATTAATACACATCCGATAGATACTAGTATTATTTAAAACTAACCAAACGCAATGAGAGAGAGGGTGAGGGGAGGTACCGGGTCTTTGATTTGGGGGGACGGAGGAGATGAAAGACATGAGACCGGCGCGGCCGAAGAACTTGGCGACAAAGAGGGTGGCGTGAGCTTGAGAATCGGGGGAGTCGATGGACTGCAAGCATGACCGAAGGATACAGTTTTCACTGCATCCCTTTCGAAGAACTCTACATCCATTGCAACTCATGATCTCTCTCTCTCTCTCTCTTGTATATCAGCAATGGAACATCAGATGAAACGATCAACAAATGAAGGTGCAGATGACTTCGGCCGCAAGACACACAATCGAGAGAGAGAGAGAAATTAGGCCTGATAATGCAGCTAGGTGTATATATAAATGCAAAGGAGAGAGAGAGAAGAAGAGAGAGAAATGGAGTGGGAATTAAAAGTCGAATTAACTAAGGTTGAGTTAGTTTGGCAGACGTAATAATGAGAGTGAGTAAAATTGATATATGGATTGTGCATGCATTCGTTTGGTATAACTTACAAAAAATTAAAAAATTAAAAAATTATTTAAAAAATTAAAAAATTCATAATATTTGAGAGAATTTTGTGGAAAAGTTTAGAGGACAAAATTATTATTTTGTCATTTGAATTAAATTACCAAAAGTCAATAAAAGTATAATCATCATTTTGATTTTATTGTAATATTTTATTATATATTTTTTTTATAAAAAATTAAAAAGTTATCACAAATCTACATTTTTTTTCTCTATTTTTTTAATTAAAAAATAAAAAAATATACTTATATAACACATCACAAATTAAATTTCACTTTATTTATATTATAAATTTAAAATAAAAGATTAAAATATTAATTTATTGATGTAAGTCTTTTATTAGAAAAACAAAAGGAATAAAAATATCTAGAGAGAGAGAGAATGAATGTGTGTTGGGTTAGTATTGTTAATGGGAAGTGAGGGGGTTGTGGTGAGAGTGATTGGGTCAGATTCCAAAAGACTTGGGCAAGGGCGGTTCCATGTTTCCGCAGATGGTTGTCCCTCAAGCGTTCAATTCGTTTCACGTTTTTTTGATAGTATGAGTGGTGGTATATTGTTTAATATATTATCTTTATTTGATTTTTAATGAGATGAAAAAGAGGGAATAGAGAGATAGAGACAGAAAGAAAGGATGAAGGGTAAAAAGTAGGATCCATTTTATATCATTAGAGATAAATTAAAGGTGCTAAATTATGTTTATCCACACTTGCCTTTGGATACTGCTATTCCAATTCCAATTTCTTCTTTGTTGTGTATTTTTTTTTATTTTTAAAGATAGGTTTATATTTGTAGCTATATATTTTTTCTTTTCTTAAGCCTCGTTTGCCAATCTTTAGTTTTAGTTAAAAAGTCAAAAAAATCACTATAAGTTATCACATTATTCTCTCTACTTTTCTGTACATCTTTTCGTAAAAAGTCAAATAGTTACTAAAATAGTTTATTCCCAAACGAGCCTTTATTAAGAAATTTATGGACTCTTTTTTTTAAAACTAAAAAAAAATTGAGTAAATTTTCTTAATTTTTTGCAATAGAGAAGACATAATTTTCATTTTATTTCTAATAAGATAAGAAAATAAGTACCAAGTAATTAGTAAATCATTACTAATTGACAAAAGATAAATTACAAATCATATATATAAGTAGTATTTTTCTCTTAATTAGGTGACACATTCTAAAGACTTATTTTTTCTAAAAAATCCACATGAGCATGCTTTTTCTATTTACATATAAAATTCTATACAAAGTTAATTTCAATTATAATAACTAATTTTATGTGAATTATATTTGAGAAATACTTATTTTCTATATATATAATTATAATTTAATTATTATGATATTTGAAAAAAATTATCTCGATATACAAATAAATAAATAAATAAAACAAAATTTGCTTAATTATGTGTATCGCACCAATTAAATTAATTTTCTTTTTTCTGTTTTCTTTTTTCTTTCTTATTAATGTCTTAATATTAATTTATATATAATATATATATAAGTATATTGTTTACCCTCAAAAAATTTCTCTGTCCTATCTGGCATATCTCTCTTTTGTTCTTTATTCTTTTCTCTTTTTTTTTTGTAAAGTTCCACATAATATACCCTTATACTTAATTATTTATAAAATCTAATATTTAAAAGATTTCTACTTAATCTAAATTACTCATAAATAAAATTTAAAATAATTATATATACTACAAAATACTTTACGAATTAATTTTCTTCTACTTTTTTCACTTTTATTCAAGTATTCAATTTTTATATTAAAATGAAATACATTTCTTATTTTTTTGTCTATCTTATTTATATTTTATTATTAATTTATATTGAGTTTCTTATTTAACATGAAGTTGTTTATTAGGAAAAATTTATGTTTAATTTAAATTTTATATACATATATATAATATGTATAAATAGTTTTAAAATAGATATTAAAGAAAAATCAATACTCAAAATAATTAATCTATTTATTTTTTCTTAATCTAACCACAGCATACTTATATTTAATTTTTTAAATATTTTTTTTTATAACTTCCATTCCTACTTTTTTTTATATTTCCAACTAAATAAAGAATAAATAAATAATTAGAATCACTTTTAATTGTATGTTACTATTTTTCTTTCAAATTTAACTATTATTATTAATGCCAAATTGAGTGTTTATTTAACTATGTTATAATTTAATATCATATAAAATCATTATATATTTATTTAAGTTACACTTTTATAGCATGATAGTGCTAAAATTATTAAAATACACATAAATAATTGAAATAAAATTATTATATATATATTTGTTTAAATAACACTTTTATAAAATGATAAGATTAAGATTATCAAAATAAATAATTAGAATCATTCTTTAATTTTAAATGAATTTTTTTCTCTAATTTAATCATTATTTTTAATATTAAATGAATATTTATTTTATTATATTGAAATTAAGTACAAAAGTATCATATATATATATATATATATATTTAAACTACACTTTCATAGTTTAACATAATGAAAATTATAATTCATATTTCGTAATATATATATAATTCAATTAAAATTAAAATATATATTTATTTATGCTATATTTTATATCATGATAAAATTAATATTATTCTTTTGTAATGCATACATTGCAAGATGTTTCTAAAAATAATTATATATAATATATATAAATAATTTAATTTAATTTTATAAAATATTATTTAAAAAGAAAAAAAATTAACCCGTGCATCAACTATTAGTGTCATGACTAAAGTAATGATAAGATGATCATATTTGGAAACCAAATGAATTAGTTGTTTGACTTTTAAATATGAATTATCCAATGAAATGTGAAATATTTTATAAAAAAAATTATCATATTTATAATTGTCTCCAATCCATGGGAAAACAAAATTATTTAGTGACATTTGAATATCATCTCATGTGAAAATACCAATAAAAAAACTAAAAGTTAATTAAAAATATATAAACATGGATTTGCAAAAGTGGGGTTTCCCATTATTTCCAACGACCAAACGTAATGATGAGAACAAAACTCAAGTTCCATTAACTTTGCTTTTGTCTTTTAACCAGTCTTTATGTCATTCTAAGCATTGGACATGAACTACGAGAGGGATTGCCACGGTCCAAATCTGACGCAGCGGAACAAACCATACGAAATTAGATTTTTTTTTTTTTTTACGTAGATGAGAATTCTTTGAATTCATAAGAGTATTTTTAAATTTACAAAGAAGATAGAAGAAAAGTTTTTTAAAATATTATTGAATGAATAAATTACATATGCTTATAAGCTTATGTATAATAAACTAAACTTAATACTTGTAGGAAAAGTAATTACAAAATAAATTAAGAAACTTAAGAGAATAGGAAACTGAGAAACCTAATAAACTAAAAATTCTAAACTATTTAAAATTCTAGTCAAAAATTTAATTCTAAATAATAAAATTAAGAAATATAAAAATTATAAAATTTTATTCTACATCTTTCTTACCTTTTATCGGTCCAATTGTTCTAAGAAATCTTCGGCTACTTGTTCTACATCAAAATCTTTCTTCGCCTTCTTTTAATTCTCATGTAATCTAAGTGTTTTTCTTAGATTCTAAATTTTGTCCGTTATAGTTATTGTGTATGTCAGTTGTCAAATCTTTATTAAATACGTATTTTATATTCATTAAGAGATGAAATTTTATTAATAGAAAAATCTTAAATAAATTATTTGAAATAGAACTTATGGAACACTCAAACTCCTTGGATAATATAAATAGAAGATGCCCCATGAGTTAATGTACCTTATTTTTCTATGTGAATTATATGTCTATTAAATATTTTTACTATATTGGAAGACTAATTAGATTTAGAGAAGCTTTATCTTGTAGATAGCGATCAAGTAGAGATTTTGATCATCTTTTTCATTGAATTTCTTTATCAATAAATATGATATTTTTCACACCAGTACACACACACATATATATATATATATATATATGCCTCAGCTTTGAGCTGTGAATCAACAAGGGAATTATTAGATAAACAATGGCCATGTTAAGATTAACCGGTACTCACAAGAATTTGAATCTGTAATGGATTATCTGAATCCGTCATTACAAATCCGAAACTTATTTTATCAGACTAACTCCATTTGTTTGGAAATCTAAAAATCCTAAAAATAAATAGCTCACTCCTTGTAGTATTTGGTAACACTTTTGTTTTCATGTTTAAAAACTTATTTGGCAAATTATTTCTAAAATTTTCTTCTGAAAATATTAAAAAATTTATTATTTTTGTTACTCCTTCCGTCACAAAATAATAATCTCTTTTGGAGAATTCAACTCTTTTTTGATAGTATAATTATTGCACTTTAAAACTATTAATTTTTCAAAATTACCCTTTAATAGTATATTTTTTTGAGAATATCAATTGTCATTATTGTATTTTTTGTATTGTTAATCAATTTAAAAGAATGACAAAATAGGAAATTTATATAATTTTAGTCCTTAATTTTTGAAAAAAAGACTAATATTTTGGGACAATAAAAAATAGAATAAAGGACTAATATTTTGGGACGGAGATAGTATCAGAAATAATCACAGAATATGATGGGATTAATTATTGCAGCTTAAATGAGTTGATTATGACTTATTTTAATTTATATTCGCGTCAAACTACTTGATATAACTTATAACTTATTAGATAGAAATAGCTTAACAATTTTTTTTTTTTTTTAAAAAAATGATTATCTAGAAATGGAGGCCTCATTTAGGAACATGCTATTTTAATAATTTTTTGACTTTTTGACTAAAATATAAGATAAAAAAACTAGTAGAAATGACTTTTTGATTTTTTACGAAAAAATCTGTAAAAAAATATAGAGAAAAAGAAATCTTTAACTTTTTGGTATAGGTTATAAGTTTCTTGATTTTTTTGATAACTTTTTAACTTTTTGATTAAAATACTCGCATGCCAAACGAGACCTGAGTAAGAAACACTTTTAACTTTTATTTTTTAATTATTAATTTTTAAATTATAATAAATTACACTAAACAGGCCAAATATGTGAAAATTTTGGACCATTGTTGCTGTATGTGGCGTTTCCTGTAATGAAGATGAAGACAACAAATAATGTGAGTTTCACTATTAGGTAATTTTCAGAGTTTTCACGTTCAAAATTATATCACATACATTAAAATACTTCAATTTGATGTATATTCAAAATTTATTTATAAAAAACCCCCTAATAGGTCATTAGATTTCTCCATCAATAAATAATAATAATAATAATTGAGATTCGTCTTCATGATTCCAACATTCATTTTGTAAGGTTTTTTGCACAAATTATTCATATAAAAAAAATTAAATTGATTGAATGACTATAACAACAACAACAAAAATTGAATCGTTCGATTAATTAATTTATTTATTTTAAATAAATAAATAGAAGAATTGAGAAAGATGAGTGTCAAGGTAGACGTGGCGTCCTTATCCTCGTCCTGCCTAAGCCAAGCAATGCCATGGCCCACGATGCAATTGCCGTGCATGTTACCTTCCAGTCCCAACTTGCAAAGCTACTGCTAACTTTGAATGCCTTACAGAAGACAACTTGCTATGACCAATCAATTTGCTCTTACTATTCATTCCGTACATATACACATTTTTATTTTGTTTTCTTAGTTAGGGATGATGAAAATTTGATCATGAAAATAATCATGAAAGATTTATGATCTTTGGATTACCTTTATTAGTGTGTGGTGCTTTATTCTAAGTGTAATTTAAGAGTCACAAAACTTTCATGATTATTTTCATGAAAGATTTTTCATAATACCTAGTATTGCTGTTTGAGAAATAGTTAAAAGTTGATTTTTTAAATTTTTTTAACTTCCTTTAAAAAAATATAAAAGAAAAATTAAAAATATAATATGATTAAAAAAATTAAAAAAATCATTACGGAAGATGTGTTCAGCTCATCTCATGTTGATTTGATAAAATGATTCAAACATTTTTTAAATTTGATAATTAAAAAAATGATAAAATATTGAAGATACAATACTCTTGTATAACAGGTAAGTATTTGTGGGGAAAAAAAATATGAAAGGATACACGGAGAGGATCTGATTGTAAAGACCTGGGTTATGGGGCGCATGGACAGACACGAGTCTCAGCTTTACCAGTCGAAACCCCAAATCTTAACCCCAAAGTCTGGCTTGTTTGATGAAGCCTGGCCCTTGAGAAATTGCTCCCTCCACAGTCTCAGATTTGACTCTCAATAATAAAACTCTTATGATGTGTTTGTTTTGAAGGATTAGGGGGTGGGATTGGACTATTAATCTTACCAGACTAATAGTCCATTGTTTGTTTCATTTTTTTGTTCCGGACTAGTAGTCTCCCCGGATTATTAGTCCCACAAATATGGGACTATCTTATCCCATGGGGGAGGGTAGGATAGAAACCATGGGATTGGTATCCCATAGGATTATTTTGTGAAATATCCATTTTATCCTCCATGCTATTACTTAGGCCTCGTTTGGGGACGGGCTATTTTAGCCAAAAAGTCAAAAAGTCAACTAAAACTAGTCACATCACCTCTCTACTTTTTTGCACATCTTTTCGTAAAAAGCCAAAAAGTTACTAAAATAACATGTTCCCAAACGAGAGCTTAGTAAACAATTAGAAAAGAATAAAAAAGTCTTTTGAACATTTATAAATTATTTTTTGTGTTGTTAATTTAAAATTATATATTAAATAAAAATTTTAATTATAAATTATAATTAAATTTAATTAAAAATAATAAATTATAAATTATGGCCTTATAAATTAAATTTTTTTAGTGTTGTTAAAAAATTAAATTTACATATTAAATTAAATTATTTTTTTAGTGTTGTTAATTTAAAATTATATATTAAATAAAAAATATAAATTATAATTAAATTTTTTTAGTGTTGTTGAAAATTTAATTTATATATTAAATAAAATTATTTTTTATTGTCGTTAATTTAAAATTATATATTAAATAAAAATTATAAATTATAAATTATAAATTAAATTTAATTGAAAATAATAAATTAAAATAATTAAAATATTGTGCAAAAAATAAAATAAAACAAATTTTTATTTAATCTAGTTTAAAATAATTAAAATATTAAAGTTATGTTTAATATTGTTATTACGTAGTAAATAATTGAAAATGATAAAATAGTCATTTGAGTATTTATCATTCTCCATAATATCCCAAACAAACATTGGATAACTAAAAATAGTCTAATCCAGACATCTAATCCCATGACTAAACAAACATAGAATACAAATTTAGTCCAACCAAATAGTCCCGGGACAATGTATCACAGGACTAATAGTCGAATGGATTACAATCCCCCCTTATTTAGTCCGTCCAAACAAACGCACCCATAAAGTTATGAATCACATAATTTTGACCTATTAATTATGGTTAAGTTTAATTATGATTTGTTGATTAAAATCATAAATTATTTTCAAAGAGTAAACTTGACTATATTTGTTTTTATTATTAATTCTGTCGACAGACATGCTAACGTGACATGACAAATGTGTTAAGAAAGTGGAATGATGGCATGTTAAATGGAAAGCCAGAAAGTTAGCAATTGTAACGATTTGAAAGTTACTTGCTGAGATCTAGGAGCCAAAATCAAATTAAGTACCAAATCTGCAAAATTGTTCCTATCAAGCATGGGACATAGATAATGTTGAGAAAATTATGAGCTTGTTGAGGAAATCGTGGATTTAGGTTATCTCTTTCTCTCATGTGGCTGAGCCTATAAATGGGCCAAGAGAGATACAAAGAGGAATCAATCAATCATCAACAACCATTCACAAAACATGATATTTATCTAGGAGTAGTTTAACTTAGCAGTTGTTAGGAGTATATTAGTGATAGCTTTTCCCAACCCTCATTTCTCTTCGTTTTGTCGATTGCTGTATTTTTCATTTCTTTGTTATTCTTTAACTTATTGTAACTAGTAACAAGTGACAATTTAATTAAATAAATATATATTATATTTTGTTCCATTCCTTCTTTACTTAATTACCTTTAAGGAAATCCTTAATCTGTTTAAGGCATAAAACTCAACCACAAAGTCTAATCTTTTATGTTTATTTAAAATCTGTTTAAGTCTGTCGATCAATCATTGTTGATTGGACTTAAATCGAATTTTTTGTTAATATAAATTGGCACGCCCAGTAGGACCATTCTAACTTGGAGTGATGATGATGATGAAGTAGACTTATCTTTATGGAATCATGCATTCAATAGGTATGCTTACATCTTGTGCACTCCATGGATACAAATCGCCAATGGAGTGGCAGTGCTCCCATGGATACAGATTATCAATGGAATGCCTCATATTCAAAATTGTCAATGTTATGATGGTGGTTCTACTGCTTATTGTCAACATAATAGCATGACAAATTATGTGAAAAAATGATTTGGCATTTTGAGGATGAAATTTATTGGTGCGGGAGTGAAATTTTATCTCTAAAAGAAGAAATTAATTCTCTTTATAGGAAAAGATTTCAAATTATTTCATCATCTCCATATTATTTGACACAGAGATTTAAATTACTGTGATAGAAAAATTTATCGACTTAAAGGCCAAATTTTTCTAATTGATGAAAAAAATCTATATTGGAAGCAAAAATTAGAAGGTATAATGGCCAATAAAAATTTAAGATATGAAAATAATGTGGCTCATACGGTTAATACCCATATTTTTGAAGAGCCAATCATTCATGAAGAACCAAGGTATATGGCTCGAAGGCTCAAAGGGTTAGCACGACAAGTCATGAAGTTAATATGACTTTGGAGAATTTTCATAGGTCATTAATGTCTAAAATTAAAAAATAATCAATTCTTTCAAAAAATATTGAGAATTCTGATGATAAAGGTTCACTTGAGGGGCATGATATTTTGCCAAATGTGGCAAAAAGTGACAAGCCATTAATAACTAAAAAAGAATAACAACCCTTTTTCTCAAAAAATGTTTAAAATTCACAAAATGACAGTAATAATTTACTTGGTGGTATGATTTTAATACAAAGATGGCTGAAAATTATGAATCTGCATTTATTAAATGTGAATTTTTTGGCATTGTTCAATGTCAAAATTTATGAATTTTTCATAACATTCAATTATGTGAGTTTTGGGATCCAACATCTACTTTGGATTTATGGATCATGCCAAAAATTAATTTTCATAATATGATTTGAAAAATAACAATGGTTAAAAAATGTTATATGTATTGTATTCTCTTTAATTAGTCAAAATATGGCTAACTAATAATTGTTTTATTTTAAAAATAAAGGATGTGACTCTTTATTATGTCACACGACAGAATCAAAGATAGAGTGTTCGCCAATCGACAGTGATAGAATAAAAATTACTATGGATATAATATAACTCTTCAAGAATTTAAATTATTAGCACCATAAAATATTTTCTATCGACTGTGATCAACCGCCTTATAAATCATTTTATTTGATTTCATTCTTCAATCCATTTAAATGAGGGGGCCATTGTTTGCATCACATTTTATTTTTCTGTTGATTGTGGCCTATTAATTATAAACAAGTTCGATTATGGTCTGTCAATTGAAATTATAAACTATTTTCAAATAATAACATTGACCACATTTGTTTTTATTATTCATTATTTTGACAGACATGCTAATGTGGTATGACAGAAGTGTTAAGAACGTGGTATAATGACATATTAAATTGAGGGCCAACAAGTTAACAATTGCAGCAATTTAAAAGTTAGTTGCGGAAATCAATGAGCCAAGATCAAGTTAAGTACCAAATTTGCAAAATGGTTCCTATCAAACATGGGATATAAATAATGTTGAGAAAATCATGGACTTAAGGAGATCGTGGGTTTAGTTATCTCTTTCTCTCATGTGGCTGAGCCTATAAATAGGCCAGATGTAAAGAGGAATCAATCAATCATCAACAATCATTTGATATTTATCTAGGAGCAGTTTAACTTAGCAATTATTAAAAGTAGATTAGTGATATTTTTTCCCAACCTTCATTTCTCTTCTTTTTGTCAATTGCTGTATTTTTCATTTCTTTGTTCTTGTTTAAATTCTTGTAACTAGTAACCAGTGACAATTTGATTGAATAAATACATATTGTATTATGTTCCATTCCTTCTTTACTTAATTACCTATAAGAAAGTTCTTAATCTGTTTAAGGTATAGAACTCAACCACAAAATCTCATCTTTTATATTTATTTAAAATTTATTTAAATTTGTTGATTGATCACCATTCATTGAGCTTAAATCAAATTTTTTACTAACAATAGAGAGATGATCCAGACCCCCACCACCCCTACATACATATGGGAAACAAGGAAAAAAGGACAAAACAAAATAATTTAAATTAATCAAATTTCACTGAGGGTGGTGTGAGTCACCCCAGCGGGGAGTCTCACTCTTTTCTCCTAACAGTAATATAAAAACTTAGGGGTTATTTGGGGTGTCCTAAATAAGTGTATTTTTTATCTTTTTATAAAAAGATGTGTAGAAAAATAGAGAGGAGATATTAATTGATGTAAACTAAAAAAAATAAAAAGATAAAAAATATAAACTTATATAATCTTCCCAAACAAGACCTTAATGCGGTGTGCGAAAGTTAACCTTATCAGAAGAAGAAGAAAAAAAAAAATCTGCAAATTTGTAGATACGAATCTCGTCCTCAATAATATGAAAGACGTCGCTTTCTTCTCGGTGAACGAGATCCTTACTCGAAATTTCCAGTGACCGTAAAAAAAAACAAAAATGTTTTGGATTTTCAAAACATAATCTCTAAAAGGGTTTTAGGACTGACTCCTACTTTATTGATGTGATATTTTAATTTTATTTTTGTGTTTTTTTTAACTCTGGTCACTTTATTAGAATTTTTTTTAGAGTTCACTTTACTATTGTTGAAAAAAAAATGATAAATTTTAAATACATCTCTGAAATTTTTTTGTAATTTAAAAAATTATAAATATCTTTTGTCAAAATTTTTATTTAATAAAATTAACTAAAAAAATAAAATTCATAATTACTCTCCTATACAATAATAAAATTACTTAAATTATTAATTAAAATATATTTCTAACATCATTAAAAACTGTTAATTGACTTGATAATTTATTAATAAAATGGACAATTTGTTATAAAATTAGAAATTTCAGAAGGTGAAATGTAATTTCTAGAACTACAAGAAACAATTTATATTTTAATCAAATCTCAAGAGATGTATTTATAATTTATCTAAAATAAAAGCACTCACCACATTATGTTTTCTCCATATTTAAGTTTTGTTTATTTTGGCAAGAAACTTTATCTTTTTTATGTTTGGTCTCTTTTTTATTTTAATTCTTAAAATTTATTTTTTCTTATTCTGACCTTTATATTTTAAGTTTTTTTCAGTTTACTCCTAAAACTAACTTCTACTAAATATTAAATAAAAAAATGGCACATGTCAATTGCGTGACAAAAATATTTTATTATGTATAACTCACACCTCTGATATAAACTTAAATCTTAATACAAAATATATTTTTTATATCACGTGACTCTGTTAATGTGTTATTTTCTGTCTAATTTTTAACAAAAATTAACTTTAAGAGTAAAATAAACAAAAACATAAAACATAAAATGCCAAAATAAAAATAAATAAATAAACTTTAAAAGCTAAAATAAAAAACTGACCAAACGTAATTGAGTGCTTCAGTGCAAATTTCGAACTAAAACCTTATAAACGCCAGTCACACCATTACTAATGTAATGACTAATACATAATTTCAGCAAAAGCCTACAAAATATTTTCTATAAAAAAAATACTTTAGGCCAGAAAAGGGTGCAACAGTGACAGAACACACACTTGAGAGGATTATGATTTGCAGGCAATATCCAAAGATTCCGATCCGTGGGGTCTTCTGCCTAATGTCTCTCTCTTACACACATTCACACACAATGTGCTATGGTTTTATTCATTTTCTTTCCCTACACACACACAAAAGCAGCAACAACAGCCATTCTAACCATTCTTAAAAAGGCAAACTAACTTTTTAACCATAATTTTTTTTGTAAATTTATTTTTTTAGTTAATGACAAACTTTATAGATAGTCATAATTAAGCATCAAGAAGCTTTGTACGTCCACCGAGGAAAAATTTGGCTAGTTTTAGTTTGTGGTGCCACTCATGTTATCCAATATCAAAGAGTAATGTTATATTTATCAAATTTGATCTCGTCCAAATTATTTGAATTTGTACATGCCGATCGTCCAACGGATCATTCAAGAAGTCGTCCGACAAGTCATCGAGAAGGTCATTCAAGCGGATATCACCAGTTCATAAGAGTGACAACCGCGATTGATAAAGGTAACAAACACAATTAACAAGAATGACACCGGTTATCTAGCCACGTCACTCGAGCAAAGTCGAACTCCCTCTATTTCGGTGGACCAAACATTTTTCAACTTCAAATCTAAATATTTGTGTTACATTTTATAATATTGTCTGTTTTAAATTAAACTTGCACAATTCTAAAAACATCTTATATGATTTGTTAACAATGATTTGAACATTTTAAAACTTTATTTTATAGGTTGTTAGTGTTTATTAGTAATTACAAGTTTTAGTATTAGGGGGTTATAGTATCTCTCTTAACTAATTAGATTGTATGTGTTACAGTACTAATGGGTTTGCTGGTATTAGTAGATTTGGTAGGTAGGTATTGTCCTTGTTTAACAACTGAGTTTAATTTAGCTTGAAATTAAAAAAGTATAAAAAGATAAAAATAAATTAAATAAGTTAATAGAATAAAATATCACATTCAAACCATAATCATTTCACTTTTTTTCACAAAAAAACAAAAAAGTCAAAAATGAGCCAATTTAACCAATTTAAATTAGATAAAAAAACCAAAAAATCAGACTAAAAAATTCTTTCCAAACCAATCCTTAGTTTCGGTATTCAAATGTGTTGTATTGAATAAAAAAAGATGCTGGATATTTTTGTGTATCAACTTCAGGTGAAGTTTATGGCAGTATCTTCCTAAAGTGAGGTCTTCACTGTCTTTTTGTTTTTGTTTTTCTTGTTTATCAATTTATTTTCGAAAGTGATCTATATATATGAAGGTCGGCAATCTTTCATACTCAATGATACCACAATTCTCACACCCAACCCAACATACAACTTAGCTCCAGACACATGCAAGAGCCTAATAAACCCAACATACAACTTATCGAGTAACTAATTTGTATAAATCAATAAAGTAACAAAGTCTAAAGAGTTGCCAACAATATAAATTATAGCCTACAAAACCCAACATACAAATTATCGAGTAACATGATTGTGCAAATTAATAAAATAACAAAATTTCAAGATCTGCCGCCAACACAATAAATTATAGTATAACGCCATAAATAAAACTAATTCTCAATCTAGTGACATGCTTAAAACATAACATGGGCACAAACATGAGCTGCGTTGAGTTGAGTGCTTAGCTGCTCAGCGCAGCTTGGTTTGGATAATGCCGACCCGGAGTAGTTAATAGGTTTTGATGATTAGCCGAACTGGGCTGAGCACAACCTACATAACCATGGGCTCAACTTTTCCTTCTAGCCCATTTTTTATATTACTGTTCTATGGGCCTATTTGACCGGATGAATTATAAGATTGAGATTATTAATTTATGAGCCTTGCATTTCATTATTTAGCTGCAATTTTTTGTTATCCAAATTAAATTCCGATGAACATTCTGTCTGATAAACTTGACAATTTCTATAACTAATATGCAAAACAAATATGAACAAGAATGAATTATACATCTCACTAATCCGCTAAATAACTAATTTTACAAGTGGATGCTCCTATTCATCAAGTAAACGATGAACATGTAAAAAAAAACAAGTTGGGATTAGAAAATGTGTTACTTGTTTAATGGTTATGAGTTTGACACATCCTAGTCCTTCAATCTATTCAAAAAAAAGAAGAAGAAAAAACAATTTGTATGAGAATGGACATCAAATCATAAAATAAAGTTTTATGTGCCAAATGTACTACCTACAAAATTAAACAATGTTGCTGTGCGTTCTTCATTGGTTCTTTATTTTATAAATAATGACAATAATAATAATGATATTAGGGATGAAAATCGAGGAGAACCATATTTTATTATGCAAGTAGCTAATAACACAAAGTGGACTGAAAAACGGAAAATTTTACTTCCACACACCTAGTTACCTCAATACACATATTTTCTCATGCACACACTTAGTAATTTGATTATTAATTTTTGTTCAAATTCCACACACCAATTATTCCAATCATAACCTTAACTCATATCTTGTACACACCACCTCAACCCTATTTCTACACACCTATTCAAAGTTAAAGAGTTATAGTTTGCCCTATTTCGGGTCAAAGTGAAGACAATGAAGGAAACTCCATTGACACTAACTCCATTGAAGACCATCTTCCTTCATTCGACACTCTAGTTCCGAAATCTATTGGAGTTAACTATTACTTTGTTTCTATTTTGTTATTGCATTCAGTACCATTTCATTTTCTCTGTTGAGTGCATTGACAAATTAGAATAAACCCTCATTTTTTCCTTGACGAGTTGTGATTTTGGAAATTCAGCACTAATTTTTCGAAATTCATTTTTTAATTCAACACTTAGATTCTGAAATAGATTGATTCGTTCAACACTGTAGTTCCAAAATGTATTGATTTGTATATGACCCAAAGAAAGTGATCATTCGTCGAGATGTATACTTCGATGAGTCAATGCCTGCAACAATTAAAGGAGGATCTTTCCTGTAGGGAAGTTTTGCTTTGTAATGAAAGTTCCAAGTATCAGCCTCTAATTGACTACGGGATTAGCCTATAGAGTTCTGCGGCAACACTAATAGTAGCTTATAGAAACTGTAATTTCGAATAAAATAGAATATTTCGACACTGATTTTCCGAATTAATTGCAAAAAAAAAAAAAATCTATACGAAAAAACTAACTTTTTCATTACTATTTTTGCTGTTATTAGACATATTTTTACTTGATTTTGAACTTTCATTGGTTTGAGAGTATTGATTTGCAAGCAATAGAGGAGTATAAAGTCTATAGCAAGCAAAGTGAGAAACAATGGAAAAAGTAACAAATAATGAAGAAACTAGGATTTAATTTTTTTTTTTACTCAAAAAATGTACATTGAAATTTTTTTGTTTTTAAAAGATATGCATAGAAAATATTTTGATATAATATTATGAGTGTAGGTGGATGTCCATTATGCTCATTTTAATTTAGGATATAATTGTCATTAAAATAATATTTCATTAAGTGTATGGAGTGAGGTAACTAGGTGTGTGAAAATAGAATTTCTCCTGAAAAACATATAAAACATAGATTACCTTGAATAATCAATACAATATTTAATCAAATCACACAATTAAAATAGGTCATGAGTTTTGTCCCAAAAAAATTATCTTCCTCCAAATTCAGTCAAAGCCCTCGCAATCTCAAGGTAAAAGACTTTCAAGATATGATCAAATAAATTAGGACAAATGAAAAGAAGTAATTACTCACTGATGGTGATAAAAGCGTGGCCATGTCACAAACACATCTAAGTTATTGATTTGTACGAAACCTACAAAGAACCCACATAAGTTAATGATATGAATGAATGTGACAATACGGCTAATTTTTTGGATGGAGGGAGTTTTTGAGAGAATATTCTCAGCTGCCAAAATATAACTTAGCATAATAAGCATCCCTGCATTAATCTTTAATGAAATGATGGTGAGCTTTACTTCTGAATTGGATTGGGTCAGGCTGTTTGAGTGCTTATCACGCTCACTATTCTACTCACACTATTAGGACGAGGGATCCCTCTTGTGCTCGTAAGTGAAGCCCATCTCGGTGTCACTTTATGAAATGAATCCTACCACATTATGAATAAAAAATATAAAACAAATATGATCAAAAGCAAACTACAAAACATGAACGATTCATAGTATAAAAATAGGTTCAGCTGGGCTCCATTGAAGGGCAAGGGACCACTCATCCACTTAACCTTGGACAAGCTAGCCCTACCAAGAGTTCAATCAGCTATGGTGGTCCATCCACCAAGGCAAAAAAAAATCTTAATTAGTG